>JAMJFZ010003581.1:3852500-4080000 GCA_026225945.1 Cricetomys ansorgei | reverse complement strand
ACACAGTACACACACAGCACACACACACAGCACACACACACAGCACACACAGTACACACACAGCACACACACGCAACACACACACACAGCACACACACACACACACACACAGTACACACACAGCATACACACACACACAGTACACACACAGCACACACACACACACACACACACACAGAGCACACATAGCACACACACACAGCGCACACACACACAGCACACACACACACAGCACACACAGTACACACACAGCACACACACACACAGCACACACACACAGCACACACAGTACACACACAGTACACACACACACAGCACACACAGTACACACACATACACACACACATACACACACACAGTACACACACAGCACACACAGTACACACACACACACACACATACACACACAGTACACACAGCACACACACACAGCACACACACACACAACACAGTACACACATAGCACACACACACAGCACACACACACAGTACACACACAGCACACACACACACATAGCACACACACACAGTACACACACAGCACACACACATACACAGCACACATAGCACACACACACAGCACACACACACAGCACACACAGTACACACACAGCACACACACACACAGTACACACACAGCACACACACACATAGCACACACACACAGCACACACACAGCACATACACATACACAGCACACATAGCACACACACACAGTACACACACAGCACACACACATACACAGCACACATAGCACACACACACAGTACACACACAGCACACACACACATAGCACACACACACAGTACACACACACACAGCACACAGCACAACACTCCCCTGCCCACCAAAAGTTAAAATCTCCTTTCTGTGACCTGATAGATCTATATGACCTGCCTCTGTGGACTCTGGGCCCCACCTCTTGCTCTTCTCCCTTCAGCTGTGTCCTCATGCTCTCCAGTCCCCTACTCTGTCTCCACAGCTGGGCACATTCATAGCACTGAGCCTGCATGCATACTGTTCCTGCCTCCTGCAAAGCTCTTCCTGCGGGCACACCCCACTCCCTCCAGGCCTGTGCTCAAAAGAGCCTCGACAAAGCCTTCCCAAAAGGCAAGTCCTTTCTTGGTCACCTCCCACAATCCTTGGCTTCAGTTCAGTTTGAGTTGGGAAGCTCAACAGGCCTCAGGATTTGCAGATCTCAGACTCTCACCATAGCTAACTTCTCTCCTTTCTAGCAGAAAAACTATGACAACAAAGCAGAAGGAGTTGTCAGTGTGGCTGAGAAAAAGCACCCAGGTAAGACTCTGCGGATGGCCTGGTACTCTGGGCGTTGGTGCCAAGAAAACAGAGTTTCTACCTCTGCAATGGCAGGTGATCTTAGGCACATTATGAAATTATCCCAATGTATAAAATGAGAATAATAGTAATTCTTAAGAGCAAGGCGTTTTTGAGGATTAAATAAAGATACAGTGTGTTAGCTGGCGTATTTGTTGCTTTGACCAAATGCCTACTGCACTGAAGGACTGGCGCATTTGGGTCCATGATTTCTGAGGCCAGGAAGTCTGTCTTGCCAGGAAGGAATGGCAGCCGGAGTCTGAGGCAGCTGGTCATACTGTGTCCACATTCAGGAAGCTTCGGGGTGGATGCTGATGCTCAGCTTGCTTTCTCCTTTTTCCCTTTTCCCCGGCTTATAGTACAGTGCCATCCACATTCAGGGTGGGTTTTCTCGCCTCGGTTAAATGTGTCTCCAGAAACCCCTTCAAGTACACATACAGAGGTGCGTCTCCTAGGTGATGACAAATCCAGGCAAGCTGACAATAAAGATGAGCATCTTGCCCCACATCCCACGGGAGTCTGCTCTTTGTTCTTTTTCTTTTGTGCCTTCCTCCTTGGGAGGTAATTAATGGGCAGAGCTCTCAGCTGAGGGATGAGTCCTGGTGTCAGTTTTAACACGTAGGCCTGATGTCTAAAGCACTGAATATATTTCCTTTTAAAATCAGCGATCCACACAGATGATTGATAGGTTCTAAGGTCAGTCCACAAAAGCCTTTCTGACACACAGTGCATGTAAATACACTTCCATGACATACAGCCATGTGCTAGCCATAGCCTAAAACATGTCCCCACTCTAGGGGCATTGAAACAAAAGTCCCAATACGGAATGCTACAAACAAGATCTCCCCAACAATAACAATGACATTAAAAATACTCAGCCTGTCAGTATACAAGGCTGCGTTTCATTCTATTGTATGGATTAAACCCTCACGTTTACCCTTTGGTTGTTCAAGAGCATCTTTACTTTAGACATAACGAAACTAGGCTCCAGAGCTAGGGGCTGTAAGATAGCACTGAGCCTAGTTTATCTAGTTTCAGTGCCATTAGCCTCTGAGAAAGTGACCAGGGTCACATTTGCCCTGTTCCCCATCTTTAGGGAGCCCTCCCAAGGCCTGAGGGAGCTGTAGCCAAGATCTGAGCCCAGTCGGTCTGGCTGCAGAGCTAGCATGTGTAAAGGCCCAAGGTAAAAACAAGCATGGCGTGGGGAAGCCAAGGACACCGGGAACCCTGCGTACAGAAAGCTTGCCTTCGCTGGAAAGAAAGGAGAAGTCTTTATTTTCAGACATAAGTAGCTGGAGGTCAGTGTGCACAGGCACAAGCTAAGATCTGTTCGTGTTTCACTTTTGTATTTCAAGCAAATCCCCAACCCCCCCTCTCCCCCACTAATTATTAATGGAACATTTTTAAAAACAAGTTCTTTGGAAAGGGTGAAGTTGGAGTTTTATGTTGGAGACACTTCAAGGAAACCCAAGTTGGGGTAGGGAAGAAGAAAGATGGGAGAAGAAAGCGTGTTCTCACTTGAGTCTGGGGTAGGACAGAGAGACATTGGCCTGGCAGAAGTGGGAGGAGAGATCTGTATGAGGCATGTGTGAGGCATGTCTGCATGTACACATGTTGAGTTAATGTCTGGATGTGCTGAATGGTGGAGACAGCTATCAGTACAGTCC
This sequence comes from Cricetomys ansorgei, assembly GCA_026225945.1. NCBI lineage: Eukaryota > Metazoa > Chordata > Mammalia > Rodentia > Nesomyidae > Cricetomys > Cricetomys ansorgei. The sequence goes on along the minus strand of JAMJFZ010003581.1, from coordinate 4,076,998 downwards.
AGGATCTCTAAATAGAACGTGATGACTGCCAATTGATCTTCCCCACAGGCAGGTACCTTTTAATAACCTCCCTCTCCACCTCTAGTCCAGGAATATGAAGTGCTGCTTCAGATGGCTTACAGAGATCCCGCAGAGAAGAAAGAACTGAAGAGATTTCTGAAGCTCTTGAAATCCCCATCACCGTGTTTGCACAGTCCCACTAGGCTCATCAGAGTGAAGGCCACCACATGTAAATGAGCTTTCTGGTATCTGGGAGTATAAACAGGGAGAGGGGCAGGTCAGGTAGGTAGATCATGCTATAAAAAGGGATCATTTCACACAAGCTCTGTGTCATTGAGAACTCACGTTTCTTCTACATGCAACATACCCATTGCATGTTGGCAAGGGGACTATGTCTGTGGCCATCCCTCAGGTACCAGCTGATGGATGAGATCCTACTTCAAATGTACCCATTCCGAGCAACAAGGACATGAAACTCTGGAGACCTTTACACAGGCTTCCTTCACAATGACTTCCTTTGGCTGAGAATGGACAGGCACTAATTCTGCTCCTATTTTAATGGCCAGAGTTTATTCTGTGACTCCATTCAGTCTCATGAGGCCAGGCTATGAAGTCTCACTGAGTGTCTTGAAGACACCAAGAAGTATTTGGTAATTCAAGCCGAAAAAATGGTTCCCAGAGAAGTTTAATGACTTGGCTAAAGTTGGGAGTCTCAGGGTTTAGATTGCCACCACCAACAGGAGCAGGGAACCGAATAGAAGCACAAATTCTTCTGTCCATCTCAGACTTGTTGGATTAGAAACTCAGGGGTGAAATGCTTCAGGGGTTCCCAAAGAATGGTTAAGTTCAACAAACACTACTACACACTTCTATGCACATTTTGCAAACATATCCTGGACACCCCCCCCCCCCAACCACCACCATTCTGTTTAGAAGGAAGGACTTCTGATGGGTATGTCAGGCCCGATACAAAATAATGAATGTATAACATTAACTGATAAAAGTTTTCATCATGTGCCTCACCCAAAAAATTATGTTGGTTTTCTAAATTTTTAAACATTTAAAACTTTTCTGTGCACAAGCAGTTTCTTTGCATGTATGTATGTGCACTCTGTGCATGCTTGGTACCCGAGGAAGACAGAAGAGAGCTTCGGATCTCCTGGAACTGGAGTTCTAGATGCCTATGAGCCATCCCATGGAGGCTAGTAACCAATCCAGGTCCCCTGTGGAGCAGCACGATGCTCTTAAACACTGAGCCATGTCCCCCCAGACCTTAAAGGTTTCCCTTGGAGTGCCAATATGGGGCCGGATGGTGACTCAAATGAGATAGTGGCCAAGTTTAGAACCCTTTCAATAACTTTATGTCACAACTATCCTCTTCAGCCTTTCTCTTCCATCGCAATGGATTCCCGTGGGATCTATAGCCTTGTTGAGGATGCTAAACCCAGCCATTTGGGTTTTATCTTTGCTGTTACTTTCACACCAACCTCACAGTCTATGAAGTTGGACATTTCTGTATCTTAATCACATTTTCCATCCCTCCAGCTTCTGCTGAGAAATCCTTGGTTCTGGTCCAAGTCAGAGCCAAGAACTGAGCAGACGTCAATTTGGAAAACGAATACAGTGAAGGCGTGTTGTATCTCTTTTTCTATATGTAGACTGCAGGAGCCTAAAGGGGCTCGTGGAGTGTGCCTGTGAAGACGGCTATATGTGGTTTCCTCCCTCCTGCCTGGATCCCCAGAACTGCTACCTTAATACAACTGGACCCCTCCCAAGCTGTAATTGTCCTCTCAAAGGCCTCAGCCAGAGTGTTAATTTCTGTGAGAGAGCAAGTAAGTACCTCTGGGCTGGGATACTCTCATGCCAGCGTGCGTCAGGGACAGAGCTGTAGTTCTTTGCCTGGCTGAGGGCAGCTGAGGCTGAAGGGCAGTGGTGGGGGGGAAGGTGGCTTAATTTGTCTAGACCCAGTAAGAGCTTCCTAAATGCGGCAGATTCCAAACCACAAGCTGATGTTGGAATGCCATTTCCACCTCTAGGTGCATGCAGCTCAGCTCTGCGCTCGAAGGATTCTACTGAGATTTAGAAAGATGCATTAACACCCGAGTGGGCTACTGCTGGAATCGGAAAATTTTCTTTCTCCATTTTCTCTTCTTTACCATCATCAATTCTAGATGTGTGAATGGGGGAGGAACACTTAATGATCATATAACGGCCTGCTCTGGGTTGCAACAAAAATAAACTTAGTCTCACAGAGAGATCGAGAGAAAGAGAAAGACATTAGGCTGTCTTTCACGCATATATGTATATGTATATGATGTGTATGTATATACACACACACACACATATATATACAGATATACACACGCACACACACACACATACACACAGTATATAACCTAAGTTATATGCAGGGAGCCGCTGTTTACTTAAGCTTCTGTTTTATAAGCATGAGATGGGCCTAGTGGCATGGACCCCAGGCATTAATGGACCCTAAGAAAATTTGCCCAACCAAGTGTGGTGACTCACATCTGTACTCCTAACATTCAGGAGACAGGGGCAAGAGCATTGCTCTGAGATTGAGGCCAGCTTGGATGGCTTGGTGAGTTCTAGGACAGTCTAGACTGTATGCAAAGAAGGAGGAGGGAGAAAAACAGAAGGAAGAGGAAGAGGAAGAGGAAGAGGAGGAGGAGGAGATTCTTCAAAGACTACTCTAGTCATCTTGAAGCTCTGGATTTTAGATCTGAGGAAAGACTGAGGAAGAACTAGAAATAGTCCAGCTTGACTGGGCATACCTGGTTCCCTTTCCCAGGACCACAGCAATTCACGTTATGGCATCATGTATCTGTTAAGGACCAACTTCATGTCTGGTTCCAGAGAAAACCCTTGGGGTGGCCATAAAGGGTTTGCCTTGCTATGCAGAAATTATCAGGCCAGTGGGGAGATGGGGTTGGGTTGTAATAGAAGAAAGAAAAGAAGGCAATTTCTTCAACAAATGCCAATGAAAGCTCACATTTTGGAAGATGGCCCATTTCTGATCCATCTACAAGAAATGGAAGACTCAGACAGGCTTTGTGCTCATGAGGGACTTCCCACAGTATTACAGAGATAAATACAGCCAGATAGAGAAAAGAAGAGCTGGATTTTAGAGGTAGAAAGAATTTGTATTTGGGAACCAGAGAAGGACTTCCAGAGCAGCTGACGATTAGGTCCTGAATGAAGAATGAACCAGAGTTGTCCACAGAGAGACCATCTCTGCACAGATGAGCACTATCCCTGAGCTAGTAAGCATGGAGCTTGTAGGAATTAGCAAACAAGAGCTTTAAAGTTGTATTGGGGCTAGGGAGATAGCCCAGTCAGTAAGGAGCTTGGTGTGCAAGCTTGAAGACCCAAGACTGGATCTTTAGCTGGGCACAGTGGTACATGCCTGTTAATCTCAGAGCTGGAGAAGTAGAGACTGAAGAATCCCTGGGCTCTCTGGCCAGTTCATCTACCTGAACCAGTGAGCTCCAGGTTCAGTGAGACACCCTAATTCAAAAAATAAGGTAGAGAATAATCAAGAAAGACACCAGATATCACATCTCTGTGTACACACACACACACACACACACACACACACACACATTCAGTGTTGAGTGGCTTTTCTTGACCACTAGAACTTTCCAATGACTTAAAAATTTACCACTGAGAACTCTGGCTTTCATTCTTCCCTTTATTATTTTAATGAATATATTTTGTGAAAATAAACAGAAATACCTACGATGGGTTCTGAATTGTACTCCCATAATTTTATGCTGCTGATAAGATCAAGTTAGAAATTTATTGTATCTAAAGACTTCCTCTCCCCTCCAACCCCCCCCCATTTCCCACAGAGGTTTGGGGCACTTTTAAGATTGAAGAAGAATTTACCAACGACCTTTGGAATTCATCGTCTGCTGTATACGCCAACTACACAACTGAAATAGAAAACCAAGTAAGCACTATTTATAATGTAAGGATTTTCTTTCTATCCGCAAGTTCAGACGCTTTTCAACTCAGAACATGCATTTAATACGTGTTTTATATGTGTGAATAGTTGTATATAGGGAACACCCACGTGTGTGCTGTGTGCACATGTGGTAACAGAGAAAAACAGCCTCAAATGTTGTATTTTGTTCCCCTCCTTTTGTCCCCTCCCCTTCCTTTTAGACAGGTGCTTTCTTTGACGTGGGGCTCACCACTTCATCTGGGCTGACTAGTTAGTCTGTATGATCTCCCTGTCTCCACCTCCCCTGTGCTGGGATTGTAAGCATGTGCCATCACATCTGGATTGGTTTTTTTAAATATGTGTCCTGGGGCTCAAACTCAGGTCTTCATGTGAGACAAGTGGTTTACTGACTGAACTAATACCCTAGCTCCTTAACAACATATTTTTATAAAAGAATTGTTTAATTTTAAATTCTGTGTGTGTGTGTGTGTGTGTGTGTGTGTGTGTGTGTGTTGTGTGTTTATATGTATATGCATGTATGAGTGCACTTGCCTTCAGTGTCCAGAAGAGGGCGTCAGAACTCCTGGAGTTAGACTTTTAGGTGGCTGTGACTCACTCAATGTGGACATTGGGAACAAAGAACTCAGGTTCTCTGCATGCTCCTGACTGCTGAGCCATCTCCTCCATCCCTTAATATGTACTAATTACTTATTTTTGATGAGTTCTTAGAGAGCCACTATTTACTCTGCCCACAGTGGATGTCCCCTGAGCATTTTCCTGTGATTTTATCAGTTGTCCTCCCCATTGTCTTGCGTTTGGTTTTGCTTACTTCTTTGAATACTATACTAAGGATTCTTGACTATTTTTTTTATTGCGCATAATAAATTATCAGGACCTAAGCTCGACTGTCAGCATTTTAGTTTGTCTTGCAAAGAAGCATCTCTTAGAAACTGAAGATGAACCGAACAAAACTTACTTCGTGGCAAAGTCATGCAAGAACTAGACTAGTCTGCACGTGCCTCTGTCGAGGAAGAGAACATATATCTGGGTACATTCATTGTATTACTTAGTATTCTACCCCCCACCAGCACCCTGTCTTTTGTGTGCATATGTGATGGCCGGAGATAGATGTCAAATACCTTCCACTTAAAGGTGTCTGTGCATTATCAGTGTTGTTATTAGTTTGAGACAAGGTCTCCCACTGGACTCAGGACTCACCATTTGTCTACACTGGGTGACCAAAAAGCTCTGAGAGCCACCTGTCTCTATTTCCCAGCACTAGGATTACAGTTGTATGTGGTCATCCTCCATTTACAGAAGTGTTAGGAATCTGAACTCAAGTCCTCATGACTGTGTGGCAACCACTTTTCTGACAAGGCCATCTCACCAGCCTCTGATCATTCACTCTTTATTAGCATCCTCAAAAGTAAATTGTGTGTACGTGTGTGTGTATGTGTGTGTGTGTGTGTGTATTCTCAATTGTTATTTTAACTCTATTTGTTATGTCCTAAAACTTCTTCCCATGGTCCCGTCTTCCTTTGCTCATCTGCTATTGGTTAATTTATTATTTGCATCTATATTTTGCTCCAATGTCTTTTTGAAATGTGATGACAAACATTGCAAAATTGCCTTTTGTTTTCTTCCTAAGCTTAAAGAAGCATACAGAGGAATCCCTGGTTTTGAGTCAGTTCGGGTCACCCAATTTCGGTAAGTCACATCTGGTCTTAGAAAGGCTGCTCTAAAATTCTGCACTGGCCTTGAGAATAGCCAGTGATATTCCTGCTGCTCTTGACAGGATCGTAAAATCAGTGCTAGGAAGATAGGTCATTCATACAAGCCTGAGTTCTTGAGTCTGACCCCAGAGCCCACACGTACTTCCAGTGTCAGGGACGTAGAGATGGGGGATCCCTGGGGCTTACTGGCCAGGTAGACTCACCTAACTGGTGAGATCCAGGCCACAGAGAGATCTTGTCTCCAAAGATGTAGATAGCATTCCTAATGACAACTCAAGGTTATCTTCTGGCCCCCACATACAAGTGTAAACATTCATGTGCACATGGGCACACACATACACTCATGCACAGAACACACACACACACACACACACACACACACACACACACACACACACAAATTAAAAACAAAGAATTGTAAGCACATGGGAATAAGGTAGGACCCTGAGAGAAGCTGGAGACCACGGTGTTCAGGTCCAGGAAGGGGTTGGCATGAGGGATGTGGGTGCAGAGGGGTGAACATTTTCCTGCCACAGTAGACATGATGCTGTATGATTTGAAGGCAGGATGGGAACCTTGGGTAAAATATCCCTCTGTGTGGAGATCAAGCATAAACTATGCTTCACAACTCGGAAGTCATTGTCCACAGCAAATAAAGAGATATTTAGTAAATTAGCCTTTTGTTTATGATTCAATTCAGAGTTATTTGGCGTTGAGCATTTGTGACTCAATTGCCAACTACTTGGAGTCTGCTTGCTGGAGGAAGTAGCTTAGAGGTCAGAGAACTTGACCCATTATTTTTCCATGGTTAATTTCAAACCAGTCATAGGAAATGTTCAACAACACTTGCTATAAATATATTCTTATTCCATAAAGTCCTTTAGAAAGTCTCACAGGAATACTTTTCTTTAAAAGCCAACACGGAGAAGAACGCTGTTTCCCTTTTCTTATATTGAATCTGTATGATAGATCCTTTTGCTTTTTTTTTTCCTATCTTTGCTGTCAGTGAACTACTAGAGGAAACCGTGATCCGATTCCAATCATTTTCACATTCAAAAACCGAAAAAACAGCCAGGCGTGGTGGTGCATGCTTGTACTCCTAGTGCTTGCCGAGTAGAGGCAGGGGGATTGCCATCATGCCATTATTGACCTAAAGTACAAAGGGAATTCCTTACAAAGTTAGCCTGGGTTACACAGGGAGACCCTGTCTCAAAACAAAACAAAAGAGACAAAAATAGTTGGGGAGCACTCCAGGGTGGGTCATACCAAGGCAAACACATCAAGGGTTTGCATTTTGGAGCATCAGACGTTCGTTTCAATTACTGTTTTCCTAACTTGGCAATTCTTTCATCTTTAAACTTTTGGCAGCTGGGGTCTGAAGAGAAGCCTCAGCCATAAAGATATACTGGAGTTCTGAAGGACTTGAGTTAGGGTCCCAGCACCCACATCAGGTGGTTCACAACCAGCTGTAACTCTAGCTCCAGGGGGTTTGACAGCCTCGCTTGGCTCCCTGAGACTTGTATTCATGTGTACACACACACACTCTTCCATGTACACATAATAAAAAAATAAAAAATAATTAAAGTTTTTATTTAAACTTTATTATAAAAGCATCTAAAAATAAAGATCTCTTTAAAGAAAGAAAATATATAACATTAAGACAGAGATAGTTGGGCTAGGGGAGCTCACACCCGTGGTCTCAGCACTTAGGAAACTGAGGTAAGGGGATGGCTGGAAGATCCAAGCCAGCCTGGGTTCCGCGGTGACTTCTAGGCCAGCATGGCCGATAGAGTGAGACCTCGTCTTGAAACACCATACAAAAGAGTAAAGGTAACTCAGAGCTGATCTCATAGTTTAACCACAGGACTCATTTAACCAAAGTGTGTGTTCTCACGTGTTCTTTGTGGCTTCAGACACCCTCTGTGTCTCTGCGGTTTCCACCTCTGTCACCTGGGCTTGACCTCTCCCCTGAATTCCACATGTCAGTCACCAACTTGGCATCTCTGCTCTCTCTTCCAGTGGCCATGACAAACACGTGTGTGTGTGTGTGTGTGTGTGTGTGTCTGTGTGTGTGTGTGTGTGTGTGTGTGTGTCCCCAGCCCACCTATTTATTCCTGGCCAGTTAGTTACCTTCGCCACCATCTTCTCACCTGTACTTCCAGTTGCCGGTCTCAAGCCTTGGGCTCTGCTCTCAGTTACTTTCTGAAGTGTAATGGATACATCATGCTGTACCCAGATTGTCAGTGTATGGTTCCATCAGCTCTGACCAAATGCACACAGCCCATCCTGCCCAGACAGAACTTCTCCAGTATCGCCGATTCCTCCAGTTCCTCTCTAGTCAATGTCCACTCAATGTCTGAGCCCTGCTTCCCTAGATTCGTTTGACATGCTCTAGAATGTCATGTGAAATGGAACGCTGGTTTGTTTTCTTACCAGGCTTCTATCACTCAGCAGGAAAGTCCTCGCAGGTCATTCCTGTTTGTCTCGGCAGCTGGGAGTTCCTCGTTTTTATTCCATAGTGTAAATTTAATTTTGATCCCATTCTGTGATGTTACTCTTAATTGGCTTTTTTGTCTTCTATGTCCCAATAGCAAGTCCATCAAATATATCTTCAATCTAAACGTTTCCATGTAAATGCTATCAACTAGTTCAAGCCAACCACCTCTTTGCTCATCTTCCTGCTTTCTTTAATTTTTTGAGCTTGTTTCATTTTTCCTGTGTGTGTGTATGTGTGTGTGTGCATAGAAAATACACTCACATGAGTGCAGTGGAGGCAAGTGGAGGAGGATGTCAGATATCTTGTTCTCTTCCTCATTCCCTTGAGTCAAGGTGTCTCACCGAACCTAGGGCTAGGCTGGCAGCCAGCAAGCCCTAGGAACCCTTGTGTCTCCACCCATAGTGCTGGGTTACGGGTATGTATTTGGACAAACCTGGCTTCTATGTAGCTACTGGGGATTTGAACTCGGGTCCTCAGGCTTGCACGGTGAGTGCTCTTATTCACTGAGCCGTCTCCCTATGCCCTCAGTTTGTTTCTTGTACAGTAGCCAGAGTGGCGACCAACCTCAACATGATGTACAGTAATTGTATGGAATTTTAATATAGAGTAAAATTGTGTATGTGTGTGTGGTGCCCCTTTTCCCCTCAGTGATAGACTGTTACCTGGGAGGGTGAGCAAAACGTGCATGCAATTGAATATGCACATCGGCATGCCTGCATACATGTGCATGCACGTGTGTACATATATATGTATATGCATACAAGTGTGTGTGGCGTGTGTGGTGTGTGTGTGTAGGAGCGTTGCATATTTTTTATCTCCACGAAGGCACATACCTGTGGACTCCATGCTATGAATTTACAGACTTACCCTGAGGGACTATATGAAGTGACACTGAATCTCTATTTTCTTCCCACATCCTCCCTGCAGAGAAGGAAGCATCATTGCTGGCTTTGAAGTGACTGGCTCCGGTAGCACAGCTGAGCTCCTGTCCGCCATCAAACAGGTGGCTGAAAAGGCACTGGCAGCCCTGGGAAAGCGGTTTCGAGTAGCCGAGAACTCTTTCCGAGTGTTCGGGAGAGGTAACGCTGGATTCCCATCTTTGCTTCAGTCTCTCATTAGCCATGCATGGCGTCCTCTGAAAGTAGGTGGCAGGTATCTATTTCCAATTGTCCTGAAACCCACTTTCAGTAGAAACTGGCAGTTTCCTCCCTCCCACACAAACGCTGTACAACTCAACCCCAGCCGACTCTCAGATAGTTACTAATTGGAGATCTGAGCATCTCTGGTCATCATCCCGGAACACTGACCTCACTACAGGCTCTGATGGGAACGACTCAGCAATGTTTTACTGGTATACGCATTGGAAAAGCCTTGGAGCTGACAGTAGCTTTAAATAACCATCCAAAGACCCAAGGGGAAAATCCACATACCTGTCTCTCTCTACATTAAAATATATATATATATATATATATCATCTTAGTTCATTTCCTCTTGGTGAGGCAAAATACCCTGATAAAAGTGAAGTAAGGGAGAGAGGGTTTATTTGCCTCACAATTCCAGGTAACAAGGCCACAGGCATTGGAAGCAGCTAGTCACATGCACAATCCAGGTCCAGGTTCCAGCCCGTGAAATGGAGGTACCTACAGTCAGGGTGGGTCTTCCTACCTCAGTTAACCCAGTTAAGAAAATCCACCGCAGACGTGCCCATGCATGACCTAGACAAGCCTCACTGAGACTCCCCTCCCAAGTAGCTCTACATTGTGTCTAGTTGATGCTGATGATTAAAACACACCATCACGGCCAGGCTGTGGAGGCACCTGCCTTGAGTCCCCCAGCACTCGGGAGGCAGAGGCAGGTAGATCTGTGAGTTCAAGGCCAGCCTGGTCTACAGCCTGAGTTCCAGGACAGCCAGGGTTTGTCTCGACAAACCACAAACACAAGAAACAAACCACATCATCACAAACTTTTCTCTTTTCTTCTCTCTCTCCCCTCCCCCTCTGCACTCTGTCTCTGTCCTGAGAGGGAGTCTCTGTCTCTGTAGCTCAGACTGGCTTCCAATTTTCAAGCCTCCAGTCCCCACACTTCTGAGTCTTGGGATTATGGATGTGCATGACTATGCCTAATATCTTTGACTTTTTAATTAAACACATAGCAATCATGTACATTTATGGGATGATCCTGTACTATTTTAATAGTTACTGGCATTGTGTAATGATGTAATTAGCATGTCTGTCACATCAAACATTTGTGATTTCTTTGCAATGGGTACAGTCACCATCCCCCTCCCAGCTCCTTTGAAATATACCCTACCCTTCAGTCCCTGAGAAGGATGATTTTTGTTACCTGTGTCAAGATAGTAAGACTAGAGGATATTATGTTAAATAAAGTAAGCCAGACACAGAAAGACCAACACTGTGCCTCACTCATGCATGGAATCCCAAAGAATCTATTTATCTCATTGATGCTGAGACATGGCATAGGGTCCCCAGTGACTACAAGAGAGTAGCCAAAGGGATGAGTAACGGAGGGAGTGGGTCTATAAGAGATAGAAGATGCAGATCAGGAAGTGTGCAGTTAGCAATGAATGCTGTACATTCATTTTACTTTTTAACTTCAGCCTTAAGCATCTCTGGTCACAATCTCTGTCCATCTCTGCCAACAACAGTCACTCAGCAATTACATGTTATCTGATGTGCCCAGAAACTTAGGTCAGAACAATGAGGAAATAAAAATTCCAGGCCTGGAGGACCTGGCTTCCAATGATATCACATCCTCCTAGTTCCAGTCACAGAAGAATATACTGTTAAGGGTTGTTGGTGATTGCAGTAGAAGCAACTCTGAATTAAGTACATAGCAAGAAGGATCACGCCCCAATGGCAATCACCCATCTTCCAACCACATTACCATCCTTTGCTCTGTAGCAGCTTCAAGATCATCGAGTATTCTCTCTCTCACTCTCATAGGTTTGTCTGTGTGATGCGCATGTGTTTGTGTGTATGCATGTTTGCATGTATGTGGACGCTAGCATGAGTGGAGGCCCAAGGTTGATGTTGGGTGTCTTCCTCAGTTGCTTCCCACCTGATCTATCAAGGCATGGTCTCTTACTGAATCTGGAATTCATCGCAAGCTAGTTTGGCTGGCCAGCTTGATTTAGGAATTTCCTGCTTCTGCCTCCCAAATGCTGGTAGGATTACAGGGTCAGATTACTGCCATGGCTACTTGGCTTTTACGTGAATTCTGAGGATCTGAACTCTGATACTCTGATAGATACACATTTGCATGGCAGGTGCTTGAGTCACTGAGCCATCTCCCCTGGCTTCTAGTATTTCCTTAAGTGATTACATCTCGCCTTGTTTTCACTTACTACTAACCAGTTGGTAGCCCTTTAAGGACAATGTTTCTGGCATTTGTCAGATACCTGAAAGGAGGAGTTATCCTTGAGCAAGAGACATCAGGAAGAAGGGGAAAGGGGAATGAGTATGAGGGTGGGCATCAACAATGAACCTGTACTTCTGAATTTTGCCTGGATTTTAAGTCTGGAAATATAACTTCTAAGGTGCTTAAAGACTGCATTTTTATTTTTTTATTTTTTTTTATATTTATTTCCTCTATCTGCTGTTTTCCAGCCCCGTGTAACAGCATCTCCTTTGGATTCGGGTCTGAGGATGATGAATACATTCTACCCTGTAGCAGTGGCTTCACCGGGAGCATCACAGTCAGGTGCCAGTCCTCTGTGTGGCGGGTCATCAGGGAGTCCTGCGTGCTCTTTCAGCTGGCAGAACTGAAGAAGGTGACTCATTTTTTAGGGACTTGGCAGTTTGAATTTCACAGCGGGCATCTCCCAGAGAGTGTTGCTAGGTAGAGGGTCAAACACAACTATTTATATCTGTGGATAGAGTGTAAAAATAGGAGGTCAATGTTGGGCCTTGGTTAGCTAAGGATTAACATGACTGGCAGAGTCGTAAAATGCCTGAGTTGATGATTATGTCTTAGTAGGGTGAAGTCACTCAATGCTGACAAGTATGGCAGACGTCCAGGAGGTCTTGGAGTTGAAGAGTAAAGGAGAAGCATGAGTCAGGCCAACATGGTTTATATAAGTGAGAATGTGTCTGGTCTACCAAATACATATGTGTGTGTGTCTCTCTCTCTCTCTCTCTCTCTCTCTCTCTCTCTCTCTCTATATATATATATATATATATATATATATATATATATATATCGGGAAACAAAAGACCAAGCGGCCAGAGGTCCATCTCATAACAGTAATGATGATATGGAAACAGGGTCACTTGATTCCTAGTCCAGTGCTGGAGCTTCTGCTCTAACTTTGTATTTAAAAAAAAACAAAAAAAACAAAAGAGGAGGTAAATGGTCAGGAACAGGACAATTCAAATCACAGGGAAGAGTTTTCCAGACTGGCTCAGACACTGTTTTTGTAGCAGACCTCTGTACCGAGTAGAGTTTCCATGCCAGCCAGAGAAACAGCTATTTCTCCCTTTCTGCCCTCTATATCCTCACTTGTGAACTAGGAGCGGGAAGTCACTGGAGTCTAGTCTTGCCCTCTCCTTCCTTTCCTCCGTTCTGAACACAGGCAACAGTAGGACTCGTTGATCCCAGGATATGAGGGAAGGCAGAGACAGTGCAATCAACTGAGAACAGGGAGGTTGGGTCTGGATCCTGGGTTGATGGAAGCGAACGCCCCTACTTGCTGCTTTCTATGTTATCCCAGCATAGCAGAAGCAGATTAGGAGCTGAAGGGAGAAGTGAGACCCTAAACCCAGTGACACAGTGGGGATTGACCAAAGCCCAGTTGTCAAACTGGCACACATGTCCATCTATCTTCTCACCCGTGGAGGAAGTACAGGATTGGTACTGGCAGAGCTCGGCACTGGCATTACCGCTTCTGACTGAGGACTCCTTGCAAAGTCACCAAATCTCACTGGTTAACCACTTTTCCATAACTGAGGTTATGATGTCTTTGAAAATGTCTCTGGCAGAATTTTTCATGATCCAGTTTCCTTAGTGCTAAAATATCAGTGATAACACCACTTCCTTCAAAGAGAGTTTAGGACGCTCAAACAGCACATTACTGTCAAGCATTTAGCATAGTGCCTAGAATAGAAGAATCACTATTGTCGTAGTTTGTGGGTTTTGTGGGTACAGGGTGGGGGGGTTCCCGAGATGGTAAGTGGCACAGAGTCATCAACCCAAGGAGCTCAGACTCTAGGGAAACCTCCATGGTGAGAATCCAGTCTATTGTGTGGGGAAGCTGGTTTTTATGGAGAAAATAGGGTGAAGCACAAGGGAGAGGCCCAATAGCACTGGCCTATGCTTGCTGGATACTTCAATCAGCCTATCTAAAGCTTGCTAATCAGAGGGGGATGGGTAAGGTCAGTAAAAGCCTGATCATCCATTGGCTTGTATGTAAAGGCTCTTAGCTTATCCATATTACTAATGTTGGTGAACAACGTTTCCATAAAGACAGAGGAAATGCGCACTGCCCTGGTAGGGCTCAATTGGTATGCTGGGAACCACCGTTTTAAAGGGTGATGTGATTTTCCATGGGCTGGGGTACTGGTCTAGTGCAGGCCTGATGCCCGCCTCTTTCTCCTACCCCTGGGATCCAGTTGTCACCAAGAGTATTTGCCATTGTTATTGACAGTACTGTATAGTTACCCCCCCGTACACTGCTCTGTTTGCTCCCTAGCTAAGACATCTGGTTGAAGTCTAATGATGTGCAGGCATTTCTGTTTTCCCCCTCAGAACCTAATCTTTTTTATTTTTGTTTTTTATTTTTAGAATTTCAATATGATTGCAGGCAACATCACAGAGGCAGACGTGTCATCTTTGGTGCGAAATCTTTCCAACATCATTCAGCAAAGCCCATCCACCACCGTGGGGAATCTGGCTTCCGTGGTGTCACTTCTGAGCAACATTTCATCCCTGTCGCTGGCACACTCTCTAACAGTGTCTAACTTTACACTGAAGGTACGATCTGTCTACACTCGGAGGGTTCACTTTATTTATTTTTAATTTTATTTTATTTAGCTTTTCTGAGACTGGGTCTCACAATATCATTCTGGCTAGCCTGCCATGGAATATATAGGCCAGACTGGCCTTGACCTCCTGGAACCCATCCTGCTTTAGCCTTCCGAGCACTATGATTACAGGCACACAGCACTACACCCAGGCTGAAGGTCTTGCTTCAAATGCTACACCTTCTAGGTGATGTAGTAAGAGCCTGGATGATGGGGGAACTTGTGAGAGAGACAGAGAAGCCATGTAACTGTGTGAGATTCATTGGCTTTTCCACAATGTGCACTCTTCGGATCCACAGACTAAATTCAAATCTGCCACGAACAGGCTGCTTGTCAAGAAAGGTTCAGGATTACAGGACGGGTAGGCTTCTGCAATATTGAACACAGTCATTCACACTTAATTTCTTTCCCAGACTCCATATTGAGGATTGAACCTAGGGCTCAATGCTTGCCAGACCAGCTCTCTGTTACTGAGCTATACTCCCAGTGCTCAGTGTTCTGAAATCTGTGGTTGTAAGTTCTAACTTTAGCAGTATACAGTTTAAGAACTCTTTTCTCTTGGCTGGTTTAGTTCAGATATTTGCATTTGACTTAAAGCCGCAGGATAATATTTGCTGTAAGAATGGCCTCCCTGGGATGCACACCATGCTCCAGGGTAAGCCTCATGCCCAGCAGTGGGTTCTCAACAAAAATGAACTCAGTGGCACTTTTGGAGGCTCTTTGTCTCCTGATGCTTTGCCAAGGCGTTTGTCTTTTCCCCTTCCAGGTCCTTTGAGTATGTATTATGGTTTCCAGTTTTGTGTTTTTATGGGATTCCTGTGTGAACGAACCTGTATGTCTCTGCCTCTGTGTGTGTTTCTTGTGCTTTTTCTTTGGTTCTTTTTCTGTTTGTTTGTTTTGTCCTATTCTGGTTTATTTGCTTTTATGTTTATCTTACTTTATTTTATTATTATTACTTAGATGCCTGCCTGTTTTCTAATGAGAGAGAGAAAGAAAAGGTGTGGATTTGGGTGGGAGTAGAGGTGAGGGGGGATGAGGGAAGCAGTAATTAGAATACATTTTACAAAATACAAAATACAAAATACAAAATACAAAAAAATCAATTAAAGAAAAATGGTCATGCAAGCCCTGGTGGCACAGGCCTGTAATTCTGGAACTTGAGAGGCTGAGGTAGAGGAGTGAATTTGAGGCCAAACTTGAGTTCTCTGAAAGAGCAGTAAGTGCTCTCAGAATCTGAGCCATCTCTGCAGCCAGCAATTCAATACTGAATTGTTGCTTGAGTCTAGATTTTAAGGATTGCTGATAAAAATTCTTATGCAGTAAACAACAACAAAACCCCACGAACTCACCAATTATAATCTGAGCATCTATGACACGAATTCACAAGCTCTTTTTTTTTTAATCAAAAATGGTTTTCTTTCCATACAACATTTCCTGATTATACTTTCTACTCCCTCTACTCTTCCTAGCTCCCCCAACCCTGCCCCCATCCAGATCTACCCCTTTTCTGTCTCTCCTTAGAAAATAGGCATCTAAGGAATAATTATAAAATAAAATAAAACATAGCAGGATAAAACAAAAGTAAATTCTAATGTTTGCTAAAGAAACAAAATGGGAAAGTTGTTCAAAGTCGCGCTCTGTCTTTGAGCTGTAGTGTGATTGCTGCTTCCGTCATCTTTCCCATCTGAGGGATGAAGGCCTGCATGCTTGTTTGTTGTGGGATGCTTATTTACCCACGCTGTAGTAGAAACCCTCTGTGATTGCAGATGACTTGGGGCGACCACTCTGGACCCAACTTAAAACAAAAACTTAAAACAAAAACATTTTATTTATCACGTTTGTATGTGTGTATGTGGGGGTGAGTACACACATGCCACAACACGTGAATGGAGACCAGAAGACAATTGTGGGATCTCTCCTTCAATCATGTGGGGTCTGAGAATCAAACTCAGGTCACCAGGTTGGAAGCAGATGCATTTACCCACGGAGGTATTTCACTATCCTGACCCACGTTTCTTTGCCCAGACACTTCTTCTGTATCCAGTAACAGAGCTGAGTGTAATTCATGAATTTCACTGTGATCCTCAACTCACCCACCCTAGAACCATTTTCCTAATGCTTAATAGGAGACATCATTCCTCTCTTAACTCCCCTGTCTCCAAAAACCTAAACTGACTTTGATTTCTGTGTTTCAGGATGTCATCAGCATAGCCGATCATATTCTGAATCCAACCTCCATAACTAACTGGACAATTTTATTACAAGAAGAAAGGGATGCCGGCTCACGACTACTGGAGACACTGGAAGACATCAGCACCCCTCATACCTTCCACTGCTCTGCCCCTTAATATTTCTCAAAAATTCATCGACTGGAAAGGGATTCCAGTGACCCCAGTCCAAAGCACACGAGGTTACAACTACCAGGTCGAAATGACCCAACAAGGTGCCTCTCTGCCCATCCGAGGCCACGTGCTTATTGAACCAGACCAGTTCCAGAAGTCCCACCCAAAGACTATTATCAGCATGGCCTCACTGACCTTCGGGAACATTCTACCCATTACCCACAGAGGAAATGCACGGGTCAATGGTCCCGTGATAGCCACACTTATCCAAAACCATTCCGTCGGTGAGATTTTCCTGAACTTTTCCAAGATAGAGGGAAACCTGAGCCAACCTCAGTGTGTGTTTTGGGATTTCAGTCACTTGCAATGGAGCGACGCAGGCTGCCAACCCGTTAATGAAACTCCAGACACGGTGCTGTGCCGATGCACTCACCTGACCTCTTTCTCCATGCTCATGGCTCCCTTTGTTCCCCCCTCAGTCATCCCTGTGGTGAAATGGATTACGTATATAGGACTAAGTGTCTCCATTGCAAGTCTGATCTTATGCCTGATCATCGAGTCTCTGTTTTGGAAGCAAACCAAGAAAAGTCAAACCTCATACACCCGCCATGTTTGCCTGGTGAACATCGCCCTGTCACTCTTGGTTGCTGATGTTTGGTTCATCATTGCTGCCACCGTGGATGCCACCGTCAGCCCCTCTGGCGTCTGCATAGCTGCGGTGTTCTTTGCCCACCTTTTCTACCTGGCTTTGTTCTTCTGGATGCTTGTCCTTGGCATCCTGCTGGCTTACCGAATCATCCTGTTGTTCCATCACATGACAGTACCCACCATGATGGCTATTGGGTTCTGCCTGGGCTACGGGTGCCCTCTTCTTATATCCATCGTCACCATTGCAGTCACTCAACCTGGAAATAGCTACAAAAGGACCAGTGCGTGCTGGCTTACCTGGTCTGATGAGAGCAAACCTCTCCTGGCGTTCGCTGTTCCTGCATTGACTATTGTGGGTGTGAACTTGGTCGTGGTGCTGCTGGTCCTCAGGAAGCTCTGGAGGCCAGCGGTTGGAGAAAGACTGAGTCGTGATGACAAGGCCACTGCCATCCGCATGGGAAAGAGCCTCCTCATTCTGACCCCACTGCTAGGGCTCACCTGGGGCTTTGGCACAGGAACAATGGTGGACAGCCAGAATCCAGCTTGGCATGTTCTTTTTGCTTTACTCAATGCTTTCCAGGTAAGAACAATAAGAACGCCAAGTTGTGTTCCCATGTCATTGGAGTAAGTCTAGAGACCTAGGGTTGGTGGATGACGATGACCTCATCTCCTTGGCCCCAGCAAGTCTAAAACACAAAGTACACAGAATCAGCGAGAAGACAAACCCATCCGTTTCCCCCAACAGTTGGTGTCATGCCGAACTAGGATCTTGAACGCTCTCAGTAACCCACTGCTGAGTTTCAGTCTATCAGAGTCCACAATAACTAACATTTCTCTCTCTTGTGGTTAACTCGATCCTCATTCTCTCGAACAAATCTCTGACAAAGCAAAGAAAGAGAAATAAGCCAGACGTCCTTGTTGACATTGACGGACACAGATCAAGACCCTGGTATTTAATAAATAGACGCCAGCAGCCTGACACCAACAGCCAGATTTTGTCAACAACATTTTCTCAGAACAACCACGCCCATTAAAGTACATAGGCCCTTTTCTCTCCACTAGAACAGGAATTACAACAGGCTTTATGTATCTTACAAAGCCTAAAAGACTTACAATTTCGTCTTTACATGCACAAAAAGCTTTCTGATCCTTACTAGTAAGGACAGCTTTTATGTCCTCCAAGTCAGAGTGTTGGGAATAAATGAAAAGAATAATCCTTAGGTTTTGATGTATCGGGAAGATGGTCTCCAGTCCTGGTTTATTGCAGATAATGCCAGACCACCTGGGGCAATGGCTTAGGGACATGGTAGACACACTTTTGGGTTCCGGAGTCAGGTGTGTTTTCTCTGAAATACCAACTGTATGTCTAATGTCTCGATCCCTCACTTCTCCCAGCGGATGAGTGGGGTCCACAATAATATTTATAGTTCAATTGTGAGGATTCAGAGAGATAACTTAGCACCTGGCATGGTACCTCATACTCAGCAAATGCTTAGAGAGTTTCCTAAAGGCATTACACCAGTCAACACAAAAGCGAACGCTCAGGTGGTAATAGAGATGTGGCCGCAGGGAGCACACACCCGACAGTGACAGTTTTGAGAGCTCTAAGAAGGGCAGGCCTGTGAGCGGCATGATATTTGAATAAGCACAAATGAAAGATCCTCTGACTGGGAGGAAGAAAGCCTTGGCCAAGGGTTTCTGAGAGATGTACTTGAAGAGACGGTTACTCGAAGAGGCCACCATTCTCCTCTGAGCCGTAGGGATGCTGAACCTCAGTGTCTGTTGCTGTCACAGGTACGTGATGGGTGCTTGTTAAATACTTGGTCTAAAGACCGAGACACCGCGGCCGTCGGCTGCTATTTAGGGCTTTGAATGACACTATAGCAGAGGGTCAAGTTCCACATGAGCTCACAGCTCCACGCATTCAATCATTTGTTCATCTATACATTGTGAACGGTATCTGTGAGGGCTTTGTGATGTCCCAGGCACTGCAGAGCTCACACTGTTCCTGCCTTCTAGAAGCCTACAGGCCAGTGGGGAGGGCACACAAGAAAACAAGTTCGAATTGTGCATGCAGTGTATCCCTGTCATCCCAGCACTCAGAGGGTAGAGGAAAGGGAATTGCAAGTTTGTGGCTAGCCTGGCCTATGTAGCAAGTGTCAGGCTATCCCAGGTTATAACATGAGGCCTTACCTCCAAAAGTGGGGAAAAAAAAATCAACATTAGAACATTAGGTGTTATAACAGCATGATAAAATTATATCATAGAGATTATAGATGATTTCTTACCTGGAAAAGAAAATATAACGCAGCACACGTGATTTACTCTTTGCTTTTGGTTGTTGTTAAAGGGATTTTCCATCTTCTGCTTTGGAATTCTCTTGGATAATAAGGTATGTGAATATTCATTTCTCCCTTCATTCCCCAATGCAGGCATATTCAAAAACTTCCCCTTCAGTTCCAAGGCCCTTGTTATATATCCATGGTGGCTACCAAGGTGGTTATAAAATCCTGTAATTTTACAAAAGGCAGACTCATCCAGAAGACAAAGGAACTAATGTAGTTGAATGCTGCTGTGGAGTTCAACGAGAAAGACAAGAAAGCATATTCATAACTGCAAACCCTGTCTGACCTCAGCAGAGGGAAGCACCACCATGCCCAGTGCCAGACTCACAGTAAAACCCAAGCATCTCAGCTCAGGTGTTTTATTGATTCAGAACGTCTTAGTTGTTCTGCTGATACCATGTGCAGATCATAAGGAATTAAACGTCTCCGATAGAAACCCAACACCTGCAGACAATACAGAATGCCAAGACACAGGCTAGCCCCTCACCCAACAGTGCATAAAAACATTTTAAACAAAAATAAAAATAAACTTCCCCAACAGAACTAAGCAATCCCTTTGTGATGGAGCTATATAGATTCATTCACAAGTAAAGTGAGCATCACAGCAAAGAAAAAGAGAAAGACTTTTTGCACTTAATCTTTCGAAGCCTGGTGCAGTGGTAAGAATCTATAATCCTAGAACTCAGAAGGCTGAGGCAGGAGGATTGCAAATTCCAGGCCAGCTTGTAGTACACAGGAAATTCCAGACCAGCTAGAACACTGAGATCCTGTTTCAAAAGCAAGCAAGCAAACAAGCAAACTCTCTTTCTAATTTATAGTATGCTCCAGCTGTGACTGAAGGGTCGAATTGCTTGCTGAGAAAATGAATTCTATCTTGCACCTTGAATTCCTTTGCTTATTCATTTTAAACTATGCAGAAAGGCTCCAACTTCCAAATTTCCAGGCTATCAAATACTAGTAGTTTCTCAGATTAAAGAAAATTCTCAACTAAAGATTATCAGTTTTAGTGAAAGATAAGAGGGAAAAAAAAATGGTAAAGAACCATGTTCCTTGTTTCCTCCCAAGCAGCAAGGAGTTATGTGGAGAGGTAAAGGCAGTAATGGATGCTTTAGTAAGAAGACAAAAAGATTCTATTACTGAGGCTGCAGTTGCACTTGCAGCGGACCTGGGTTCGGTTCCCGGCACCCACACGGCGACTTACAAACATCTGTAACAGCCATTCCAGGGGATCACATGCCTCTTCTAAATCAATACTAAAAGTAAAAAAAAAAAAAAAAAAAAATTTAATTATGAACTCATTTGCCATATATTACCACCCATTTACAGACAGGAATTTTGCTACGATTGCCACGTTCCTACCAGACACATGGGTAGGAAACCTTTCCTCCACTGGTGAACTTCACTCCAGAGATTATTGACAGTTGTCCGTGTGTTATTACGTTTGATGCTGCTGTGTCATGTTCAATTCTAGCTTCGCTTCCGGGAAGAGAGGCTATGAGAACAGTCTATTAGATATTTATACCAATGGTCTAGAAGTGTTGCTTAGAAGTGATGTCATTAAGTAACAGTTTACAAGGGTGCTTTTCATCTTAGTATGTTGATACCTGATCATTTGTCTCTATTCAGCCTTTTTTTTTTTTTTTTAACGCCCTGACAGCTGCGACAACTTCTGTCCAAAAAGTTGACTCCGTTGAGCTCAGGAAAGCAAACATCAAAGGTAATGACCTTCGAGTCTGACACCAGTTTGCTATTTTCCCCCATTTATGTCATCTGTGGCAAGCTCACTTCTGTGCAAGGCCCTTGCTTTTCTGTCATCATTACTTGGTATGTGCCTGGCCAGGGTTGGTGTCTAAATAAAGAGCTACTGAGTAAGGGGGGTGAGAGGGGGGGTGTCTGGGCAAATGCATATGAAGGCTTGAAACCTACAAGATCTGTGCTGGTGTGTCAGGGTGCAGGAGATGTAGCATCAGGCTGTCACCGGTCACTGGTAGCAGCCAGAATGTTCAAAGACAGCATCTGCAAACAAGATGTCAGTGTGGTTTTTGGGCTGTACTATATAGGTGAGATTAAAAACAGAGGTTAAAAAAAATGAGAGGAATCCTTAGCATACATAGGGCACAGGGAAGTGACAACATGCTTTGCCTGTCCTCCATGACTTCATTCATAAGATTCTTTGATTCTCAGCCTGTGCGGGGTCTCCTTTCTCTTCCCATGTCTGCTTACACCCACCCCGTTATTGCCTTGTTTACTAAGGTAGAGATCTCCGTATTCAATAAAAAGCCAACCCGCTTAACTGTACACAAACTTACATGGGTAGACTTTTAAAACAGTAGACTTTCAAAATAAAGTGTGGTGGTACACAGCTGTGGTGGTTTGAATAAGAATAGCCTCAATAGGCTCATACGTTTAAATGCTTAGTTAAGGGGTTAAGGGGCGTGGCCTTGTTGGAGGAGGTGCGTCACTGGGGGCGGGCTTCAATGTTTCAAAAGCCAACCGCAGATCCTGCCCGCGCATATCAGGGTGAAGCTCTCAGCTGTTCCTCCAGCGCTTTGCCTGCCTGCCGTGGCATGCACCGTGGTGATAATGGACTAACCCTCTGAAACTGTAAGCAAGGCCCCAGTTAAATGTTTTCCTTTACAAGAATTGACTCGGCCATGTTGTCTCTTTCTAGCAATAGGACAGTAACTAAGGTAACAGCTATGATGTCGATGTTTAGGGAAGTGTAGGCAAGAGAATCAGGAGTTAAAGGCCAGCTCTTGAAACATAAGGGGTTTGGTCTACCTTTGGCAACACAGAATAAAAACAAAAGCAAAAAACAAAATAATGGGCTGGGGAGAAGCTCAATGGTTAAGAGCACTTGCTGGTATTCCAGAGCTCTTGAGTTCAGTCCTCAGCACCCACTTTAGGCACCTCATAACCGTCTGTAACTCCAGGTCCAGAAGTCATGTTATGTAGTCTCGGGAGGAGGAAGTTCCAGAAAAGAACACACATCGCTGAACGAAATGGGGCAGGGCACTCCCCACCCTTCAGAGCAAGAAGTCAGTGTTTTCCTCATTGAAAACCAAAGACAGAAAAAACATCCCAAAGAGAAATAAAACAGAAGCCAAGGTGCAAATGCCTGGCAGCATCTCTTCTTGTTTCTGACATGTCCTGTAGTGTGCTTCAGATGTGAGGGAGGTCTCTGGGCAGCACCGGTCACCCAGGGACTGTTTCCTCTGCATTCATGGCCCTCCCCCATTGTGATTCAAGCCAGGTGGTAAAAATTAGATTTTTTTTTTTTCTGTAGTTGTTGTTACCTGGTTAAATGATTGTCCCAGTTTCACTTCCTGTTTCTGTGATAAACCATCAGGAAAAAAGCAACTCAGAGAAGAAAGGGCTTGTTTGGTTCACATTTCCAGGTCATTTGCTACACTGAAGTCCAGGTGGCAGGAGCCTGAGACAGCTGATCACAGTCAGGGGCAGAGAGAGAGAGAGAGAGAGAGAGAGGGAGAGGGAGAGAGGGAGGGAGAGAGGGAGAGAGACAGAAACAGAGAAATAGAGAAGACAGAGACAAGAAAGAAACAGAGAAGCGAGACAAAGAGAGAGACAAAGACAGAAGAGAGAGACAGAGACAGAAGAGAGAGACAGAGACAGAAGAGACAGAGAGACATAGAAAAGAGACAAAGAAGAGAGAGACAAAGCTAAGAGAGAGACAGAGAAGACAGACAGATAAGAGAGACAGGAGAGAGAGAGAAAGACAAAGAGAGACAGAGACAAGAGAGAAACAGAGAAAAGAGAGAAAAGTGAGAGAGAGACAAGAGAGAGACAGAGAAAACAGAGACAGAGAAGGAGAGAGAGAAGGAGAGAGAGAGAGCACAACAGTTTGTTTTCAGCTCACCTTTTTACTCTTTCAGTCGGGGTGCCCTGCCCAGCAAGTGATGGCACATCAATCAACATAATCATGGTTATCTCCCACAGATACGGTTCTGTGTCCACCTAAGGTTGACAGCTCTTCCTTTGATGAGCTACAGTAAAGCGGCCTCCACCCTTCTCCTTAGTTTAGTCTGTAGCTAACTTTTTATATGTTTAAATTTTTAAGGACTATTAATAGGACTACATTTTTTCTCCTTAATTGCAATTCCTTAAATTACTGTGTTAATAGGAACATGGGAGGTAGATTCCCAAACCGATATAAAGAAGGGACCAAACCTCAGTGACCTTCAAGTCTGCTGATTTCCAGCTAGCTACCGAGCATAAATTATTTTTTTGTTCTTTTGTGCAGCCAAACTCTTCAGATATAGTCGCCAAGCCTAAAGGCTTAAAGCCCTTCAACGTGCTTCAACACAAAGGTGAGTTACAATGCAGCCACAGAACGTAAAAAGTAAGGGCAGATCATGAATATGAAGAGAATCCAACAGTAGCTGTGAAAAGATGAGAGTAGCAGCTGGCCATGCATCTGAGTTCCTCCGGATTGTGCTCAGGGCTAATAAAGCAATACGGGGGATTTGATGTTCATAGTCACACACACACACACACAGAGATCATCAAGGCCTGGGACTGATGAGTATGGTTAAGTACTGTTTCCTTCTGTATTCATATGTTGATGACTACTGGAAATTTAAACATCTCAGAGTAGCACTACTCTCAGAGGAAAGATGACGCATGGAGGAAGAGACAGGAGAGATACTTTGTGTTACAAGTTAAGTTGTAGTCACGCTTAAAAGCCCTAGTCCCATTTTAAATTGAATTATGACAACATCATTATTAATCCATTTTAGATTCTCATCAAAACTATTTAAATAGTAGCTGTGATGTGATCAGTTCTAATTGGGATATATATATATATATATGTTTTAGTTTATTTTTAGCTTATTTTTAGTTATGTACAAAATATTGTTTTGTATACCGTTAGGTGAGGTCTGCCTAGGTCTTGGTATGTCATATTGTCTGCAGGTGTTGGATTTCTGTGGGGGCTGCTTGATTGCTTATGATCTGCACCTGAGGAGCTCTGAATCAATAAAAACACCTGAGCTCAGACACTCGGGGTTCCACTGTCCAGTATGGCACCTCCCATGATAGTGCTTCCCTCTGCTGAGGTCTGGAATCATTTGCACCTATGATTATGCCTCCTTGTTGTCCTTGGTGAGTTCACATATCAGCGTACTACTACACATGACTGAGGCAAATCATAGAAGAGTTCATTTGGGCTTACGGTTCCACGGGGTTAGAGTCCATAATGGTTGAGAGGAGACAGCAGGTGGCAGGTACTCCTTCTGGAGCAGAAGCTGAGGACCCACAATCAGGAAGCGCAGAGAGAGTGAACTAGAAATGGCATGAGTCTTTAAATTCTCAAAGCCTACCTCCAGTGACATACTTCCTTCAAAAAAGGCCACACCTCCTAATCCTTCTCAAACAGCACCACCAACTGAGAACCAAGTGTTCAAATGCCAGGATGTATGAGGGACATTCTCATTCAAACCACTATACTACTCATGTCCAATAGATGGTCCTACACCCGTGCACATACAGAGAATACCTAATGAACTCAGGGCGTTTTAAGGCAGAACATGTGAAATAGGTAGGGAAAAATGGAGGACAGGGGATAAATTGAAGGGAATGGGGATGATTGGCTCAAAATACATTTATTATATGCAGGTATGAATTTCTTAAAATAATAAACAGATTTTGAAAGAAAATACTTAAATTCCAGAGAGTCTTGGAAAGCGTGCATAGCCCAACCCCTTGTTTCCTGTTTTTATTGCCTCCAACCAGACAGAGTGCTTTGAACCCCACGTTTCCAGACATTTGCTCCTCATCAGTCAG
Organism: Cricetomys ansorgei; assembly: GCA_026225945.1. Lineage (NCBI taxonomy): Eukaryota > Metazoa > Chordata > Mammalia > Rodentia > Nesomyidae > Cricetomys > Cricetomys ansorgei. Next base: position 4,051,629 of record JAMJFZ010003581.1, on the reverse strand, counting down.
AGGCAAAGATAGACAACCTCCAGGACTCTTTCCAGCAAACCACACATCGAGTTGAAGTCCACATCATCTCATTTCCCAGCAGTAACTGAAAAAACAGTATTTCTCATCTCCAGGGGTAGATGGCTGACAAATGCTTCTGTGATGTCCTGAAGGGCTGTCCTTGTCAAAGAGCCAAGCATGTTCTGTATTTTTCTTCAACACCATCTTAGCCTCAGTTTTAAGACATTCCATAGGATTATTGTCATTAGGTTTTATACTAGAATCGAGAATAGCAGCCATGACTTACCTCATCTTCTTTTCCCCTTTTAGGCATGTATGCGCTTTCTCACACTGGAGACTCTTCCAGTGACATCACGCTAACCCAGTTTTTATCAACCGAATAAAGCCGTGGGTCATGATCAAGGGCAAATTGTTCTTTGAGCCACATGACATCGAGAGCTACATGGTATCAGAGACCTGTATAGAACCAGATGAGATTTTGTGACTTGGGAGTTGGAGAGCAAAACTGATTACTTTTGGGCTGGAGAGATTGCTCAGTGGTTAAGACCACTTGTTGCTCTAGCAGAGGATCTGGGTTCAGCTCCCAGCACCTGCATCGTAGATCACAACCATCTGTTTCTCTTCTGACTCTGGAAGCACTTCACACATGTGGCGCGTAGACATACACGCAGGCTAAAACATGCACAAAAATAAAATAAATAAATCTTTTATAAAAACCGAACAAAATAGGTGACTTCAGTGGTTCAATCCTGCCTCCTTGATTCTAAATTAAATAGAAATGATATTAACTACAAAGTGGGCTAAGAATATCATGCATTGTTCATCCAGGAAGACATGTCTGTGACAAAAAAAAAGCCCCTGGTCAATATCTCCAGCCATGATAGAAAATAAAAATACCAATAAGATAATGTCATATACCCACTAGAATGCCTGAGCAAACAACTCAACCCCTACTCCCAGGGTACAGTGCGTAATTCTATTCATCCTGAACCGTAGACAAGCAAGATGATCTGTAGTAAAGAGAGCAGGTCTGCAGTCTTATGGTACGGTCAGGTTGGGAATTACACGTTATAAGGAAGGAGCACAGAAACTTCCATGTAAGATGATGTGTACATTCACTGACATTCACTGTCTGCGTTGTATGGATAGCTTGACAATTCATTCACCCATCAAAACAGTTCATATTGTATTTCACATGCAATTAATACATAGAACTTATATCCAGTAAGGTTTTTTAAAGGGCAAAAAGATGGGCAAGGTACAGGACAGAGCAGAGTAGTTGTTCAAACACAATGTAAGAGGCCATCATAGGCTGACCAGATGGTTCACTGGCTAATGACCCCTACCATGAGGCCTGAGGACCAGAGTTCGAAACCCAAGACCCACATGGTAGGAAAAGAGAGCTGACTGTCACAGGTTGTTTGTTCTCTGGACTCTACACACTGACCACGGTACACACACATATGTATGCACACATAATAAATTAACATAATTAAATTCTATTAATTTATTAATAATTTTATTTTATTTTTATTATTACTTCATTAATAAATTTTATTTATTTATAAAATTATCTTTTAAAAAGAAAGAGCAACTAGAGTCCCAAATCCCTTCTAAGCCAAGTGGCCAGGCAACTGTTGCCTTCCCACATCTTGGAAATAGATTTTGTGACTGTGTGGGAGAAGATGGGCCACTGGGACCAAGAGATACCAGAAGTAACGAAGGGAAATACTATTATCATCCTGAAAAGAAGGGGCTGAGTGAACACTAACGGAGAAGCGAGTCACCCGTTTTCCATGCAAGAGTCCGAACAAGCATCTCCAAATGTCTCATTCTATCAGGAGAAAAGAAAAGACCAAAGACTGGCTTCGAGCAGGTGCTGATGATTATTTTTCCGGGTCATCCCGGCAGAGAAGCAGGAGTTAACAAACTCCATCCCAGGCACATGGCGACCAGCCAGCTTTTTGTATTCTGCTCTTAGGTATAAAGAGCACCAGGTGTTTCAGAAAAACCACATTCCTAAAACATCTTAGGAACATGCTTAGTTAGTAAGCATCTAACTTCTTAAATGCTTATCCTTTTTACTGACAGGCAAGTGCAGCTCTCACCCTCATCAGAGAAGCTTCCTTTTGCACCAGAGACCATCACAGAAACCCACAACTGGTCAAAATTCAGAGCTCAGCAGACTCTTGGGTGTCTGTCACCAGCCAATACATTTCTAGGACAACCCCTACACCCAAGGCTCAGGGAATATTGTAGAAGGGGGCAGGAAGATTATAAGAGCCACAGGACCAGGAGGTCTACTGTGAGATAGTATCTCCCCCCCCAAAAAAGGTTGGGGGGTAAGGCAATGAAGTGGTGGGGGTAGGGAGGAGAGAGTAGATCTGAGAGGAGTTATGTGTGTGTGGGGGGGAGTGAATAAGATCAAAATACATCATAGGAAACTCTCAAAGAATTAATGCAAATACTATGGTAACTTTTAAAATGTAAAAGCCAGAGACACATTCCTTCAACTCCACTCCACACACACATTATAGAGTGAGCACCCTTGCTCCTCAGACCTAAGCAGAGAAAGCTTCTTGTTGTGGGAGTTTATTTTTAGTTTGTTTAAAATCACTGTTTGTGTGCACCATTGGAAAAAGGGACACATAGACCTTGGCATTTTGTATTGTCTGCAGGTGTTGGGTTTCTGTGGGGGACGCTTGATTGCTTATGATCTGCACCCGAGGAGTTCTGAGTCAATAAAAACACCTGAGCTCAGACGCTCCGGCTTCTACTGGCAGGATGGTGCTTGCTGTGACAGTGATTCCGTCTGCTGAGGTCTGTGATTATGCCTCCTCATCTTCCTGGCTGACACACCAGCCTAACAGTATACTACTATAGCCTGTAGTAGGGCACAGATCTCCTGAGGGCATCTGGGATCTGAAGCATTTCCACTGTGGTCCCACCCTTCCACTAAACACCATATTAACTAAGGTCCCATATTAATAACTAAGCCTGCTTCCTTCCAGTACAGTCCCCTCTAGCCCACATTTTCTCTTAGAAACCTTTAAAAGTAGAGGCATCCTTTGTCTTGTGGGCCTCAAACTTTGCCTTTGGACACCTGCTATCGCCTGTTGCCTGAAATGAATGACACCCCACCCCTACCCCAAGGACTCTGTGTGTGTGTGTGTGTGTGTGTCCTCTCACACACCCTTCAGACCCTTGAGTGAGGGTGTCCATCCTCTCTCCCTCTTTAAAATCTAATAACACACACACACACATCTGTGACATACAAGCAGAAGAGGACCTATTTGTTGGGGGAAGGGACCACTGAGAGTGGAGCATAGTTCAGGGGAAACCCATTTTTGTCTATGCTAAATAAAACATTATTTTTAATTAATGAATATTTAATTAAAAAAATTAGAGGTTGTTTGGACTTTGCATTTTTATGTGTCTGCTATTTCCAGAGCAAACGAAGGGGCGGAGGGATGACCACTCTACCCACTAGAAAGTTTCTCAGTTCAAAGTAAAAACTCCCAGTCCTAGTTCTTTAAATGGTTCTTCTGGAAAGACAATGGGCTTTTTTTTTTTTTTTTTTTTTTTTTGCAAGAAGCCTGCTAAGCTGAACTGTACTTACCCTCACTGAACTCTAGGGGGCAGGCTTTGACCAAGAAACTCACCCAGACACCTTGAAAGCTTAACTGCAAGGGAGAGCCTCTCTAGCACAGAGACCTGTGTGTGTGTATGAGTGTGTGTGTGTGTGTGTGTGTGTGTGTGTGTGATGGGGTGGTGGTGGTGTGGTGGTAATGCTGCTGGTCTGATTAGGAACCCAGCGCACAATAGCTCAGCAACGCCGCTGTTTCCTGGGCCTGTGCCTCAGAGCGCTAATACACAATGAGGGCTGCTTCTAAGGGAAGGAAGAATCAGCCACATTCTGCAAGCGACCTTCACCAGCTGTTGGGTGGGATACAGCTTGATCTTTTGTGGACACAGAGTTAACTCGAGTGCCTTAGGCTAGACTGATTTGAGACTACGTGTGCTTTTTCGGATTTAACTGTTTGGAAAGAATTAGTTTGAGAAATGGTGTGATGTTCGAGCTTCGCCCCATGCCTGCAGTGGCCTAATTGTTCTTTCCTCGGATTCAGTTTGGTTCGTAAGGCCTAACAAGCATAAAAAGGTGACGTGCACCCAGAAGCGAGATGTACAGCTCAGGTGCTACCCAGGAGCGATCGGAGCTGCTGTGTAATTAATGCCTGTCCTACTTTGCTTTCTATTGCTATGATAACCACCGAGACCAAAAGCCACTCAAGGGAAGAGAGGGTTTATTTGGCCTACCAATCCACCCACAGTCCGTGATATTAAGGGAAGCCAAACCAAGGTCTGAATTCAAGCATGGCAGAACCATGCCAGGAATAAGCTTACTGGCTAGCTCAGTGCTTAAAAACCCAGAATCGTTTGCAGTGGAGTAGCACCAACCATCCAGGGGTTGGCCCTCCTGCTTTTTCATTCATCAAGAAAATGCCCCAGGAGCTTGCCTCCAGGACAATCTGCTGGGATTATTTTCTCAGTTGAGTCCCTTCCTCCCAGATGAGCCACCTTGTGTCAACCTACAGGAAACTAACCAGCACACTGCCTCAGCCCTCTCCTGAGGCTCTTACTCACCACAGAGATGGGATGGTCAACAGGCTTTTCTCTCTTCTCTGCAATCCCTGACTGAGTTACAATCAATCCCCTAAAGCCTTCAGCCCTGTCGCTCATAGGTAGACCATATGCTCTACTACAACACACATACACATCCCCGTGGAAATGTTAGAAAATTAGGTTCTGGGGAGAGGGGAGATTCCATCGTATACCCCTTCTACCTGGCTCACACAGACCCAGGAGTCTTCTTGTGTATGAGTACACTGGTGAATAAAGACGATATTATCTGAATCCCTCTGAGCTTTCCCTATCCACCGGCTACAGTTATTGCTATGCTCCATTTAAGCCCTAGCTGGGTCTCTCTTCCTCCTCCTGCTTGGCTTTGCCTCAGGAAAGTAGCAAAAACCACACAGCACATCCCTACAGCTTTAGCCCTTTTGGGTTAAAATTGGACTCTGAGATTCTCTTTAAAAAGATTTCACTCCTGAAATGGGTGTGGTGGTGATGAGTCTGAAATTTGTCCCCCACTCCAGCCCTGAGGACCAATGAGACCACATATGCAAAAAGCAAACCCATTTTTATTCTGCAGAAGAAACCAGCATGCTGGGGTCAGGCACCAGGTGAAATGGCCGACCCTGGACAAAGGCTTGCTGGCCTTTTTATAGACAGTAAGAGGGGGTTTCAACATAGGTGAGGTAGCCTGGTTTCTAACTGGGGGACAGAAATGCAGTTTACAAATGTTTAGTTTTGATTGGCTCATGTTCGAGGGGCTAACTGTCCACATTCTTAGGCTATATCCGTTAGCCATTAAAGTCAAGACATCTGGTTTATGGCTTCAGGGCTATCTGGCCGGATGATAGGGGCTACTCTTCACTGCTTCTTCTTTCTGATTGGTTGCCCTTAGAGTGGGGGTTCTTATGGCTTTCTCTTAGAATTTGCTAGCTTGCAGGGTCAGAGTCAGGCCCAGGTCATGGGCTTGAGCAGCACACTGTGGACCTGGACCAGACCTGAGACGGAGGACCTTGCACATGCACACAGAGAAATGGAGCTTATGTCCTTCATTGGCACCTGCCTGCCATCTCTCAGCTCTTCAGAAGCTAAAGCAGGAGGCTAGTGAATGTGAGGCAAATGTAGTCTACCCAGGGAGACCTAGCTCAAACAGCAAAAGTTCATCATTTCTAACACCAAACCATGGGTACCTTTCCTGCCCACAGATTCTGTGTGTGTGTGTGTGTGTGTGTGTGCTCGCATGCATGTATGTCCCTTGAACTGAACCAGTGATTTCATCAGTGCTGGGAAAGCATGCTGCCATGCTACCATCAAGCTCTATCTCCTCCTCAACACACACACTTTTTAGACACAATTTCATTTTCCCAGGCTGGCCATGACATCTGCATGTAGCTGAGGGTAGCTCTTGATCCTCTTGCCTCTACCTCCTAAATGTTTGGATTACTGGGCCCACAAGCATGCTGGTCTGTAGGGCTCTGAGGATTGAACCCAGGACTTCATGCACGCTAGGTAAGACCTCTACCAATTGAGCCACATCCTCAGCTCATTCCAGGTTCTTCTGAAAACTGGGGTGAGGTGGAAGAAGAGCTGGATCAGGAGATAAATATAGGAGGGGTCTCAACTCAGTCACTACCTGTAGCTCTATAATAGGTCCACATTTCACCTGGTTTGAACCTAGCTAAATGAGCCAGGACCCATTCCATAGACAGATGCCTGTGAGGTGCAGTGCAGCATTCTCTCTGGGTCAGGGAGAGCCTGGGAGACCCACACCCAGCTTCCCCTATTGTTTCCACAGTTCAGTTTTTCATCTTTGAAACTGCGAGCTTGCAATCATTAGATAACCTCAAGCCCAACTTTCTATGATCCTGTGTCTCTTCATAGTTAACACCCTGGGAGAAGAGAAATTTATCACCAAAGAATACTAGCCCCAGTGGGTTTGGCATCTCCTTATCTTGTTGGGTAGAAACCATCCACAGAAACATTGCCAACATCTATGTTGTGCCAACTAATGGTAGGTGACACCCTATTGGAACTCTGACCTGATGCTCAGATCCAGAGCAGAAGGGTGATGTGCTGTGATGTGCTGCCAAGGGACACACTGGTTTTGTGGATAAGGCTTCCTGGTCCTTAGATCTCAGCCATATCCCTCACCAGGGCCTGGAGAAGGCAGCTTGTGAATTCTCTAACAACACACCACCAGGTTCTGCCAAGGATAACTGTGCTGTCAGAGAGCTTCACCTGGTGCTGGTGATAATGTGACTGTTTTCCTGGAGTCGGCTGGGCCAGAGAGCGAGCCCCATCTCCCATCTGTATCGCCAGAGGGAGGGAATGTTACAAAGCACTCACCCTTGCCACTGATTTAGAAAGGAATAAATAAAAAGTCACATTCACAGAGGCACAGTCAGAATTTGTCTTGATTATTGTTTACATATTAAAGTCTTCAAAAAATATGCCTTGTTCACAATCTGCTTTCTCTTAGACTATAGGATGATTCTCAAAGTCTTACCTAAACCAGCAGCACCCAAACCATCAAACACTTTAGAAATGCCACATCCAGGCTGGAGAGATGGCTAAATTACTTGTCATAAAAGCATAGAGTCCTGAGCTTGTTTCCCCTGAATCCATGTCAAAAATTCCGGGCACAGTGGTGCCTGCTTGAAAACCCAGCACTGGGGAGGTAAGGACAGGAACCGGAAGCTCTATGACTGAAGTTACTGGAATTACTCCAATCTGACTTCCGGGAGCTCCAGGCTCAGATGGAGATCTGGCTTCAAAGAGTAAGCTGGAGCAGGGGGTGATCCACCTTTCATCTTAGCACTCAGGTGGACCTCTATGAATTGGAGGCCAGTCTAGTCTATTTAGCAAGACTGTATCTCAAAAAGAAAAGGGGAAGGGGTGGGGTGGGTGGAAAGCAATTGAGACAAGACTAGAGGCTGATCTCTGACATCTACACACACCCAGGCACCTGCACCTGTACCCACACCAACACCAACACACACTTAAGATGAAACATTGACACCAAGGACCTGTGTTACCACATACTGCCCAAGTATAATTTGGAAAGAAATGGTTTCTTCATGTAATACAATTCTTAGTGCATGACGCAGTGTAATTACATAGAAATTTGACTCAGGATACAATGTCATTTCTTCCAAGAAGTTGGGTCCTAGAGATAGGCTACCTGTGCTAGCTTAAGGACCTAGGGAAGGCTCTGGTCTGGTCTCAGTCACACAGATAGCATAGGGATCATTTGGGCTATTAGCCACCTCTGGTCCTGGTTGTGGGAGCCTGACATGGTCCGGTCCAACAGATAACAGAGATCACCAGGCTATTAATCATTCCCAACTCTTAGATTTCTGGATGGAAGAATAGTGTTTTGTTGTTGTTATTGTTGTTTGTTTGCTTGTTTTTTTAGATCTTTCCCTTTGGAAAGACAACCCTGCGTGCTTAACATTGCTGATTTCTCTGGAGATCTGTGGGCACAAGGACATTCATGCTATGCTCCCAACATCCTGGTACCTGGGAATCTGCAGGGTAGATATTCACAAGGGATGCCTCAGTATGGTGCCTGTCAGTATCCGGGAGAGGGGAAGGGCTGCTGCAGATGTGTACTGCATGGCCTGAGCAGCAGCTGGGTTCCCACATGCTCGACATTCTTCATAGACTTCCTGTTATTTGATGAGCACCTGACATGGTAATGCTGACATGAGCAGCAAGAGAGAATTCTACCAAGCACTGTTGCTACCATGAGGCAGTGTGCCTAAGGAAAGGCATCATTTGAGAGGACAATACACACATTCAAACCTCATTTCTGCCACTGATGTCCATGGACAGGCCATTGTACTGTTAGCTGTAAAATGGGGAAGAGGACCACTATCTGGCTGGGTCCTTGGAAGATGTAGGTGGAGAAGGAGACAGAGCAGTTGGTTTGGTGCTTAAAGTGCTAAGGGTTTTTAAACGACACCTTTTTCTTTTTACCCTCTTCTCCAGTGGGGAAAGCAAAATCAGATATTCAAGAGTGTAAGGACAATGTGCTGTCTATTAAATCAGGCGAACACTCCTACTGCACCACACCTGTGCCAGGACTGCTGAGTTATGGCACTTCCTTTTCCCCTTCCTCCCATCATTCCTCTATTTATGCTGGAAGCTCCTGTCTGAACTCCAAAGATGGATTTGGGGTCCATGGACACACACAGGGCAACACCAGGTACAGAGGATCTGACACCCTCTTCTGGCCTCCATGGGCATCTGTACAGATAGAGCACAAACACCTACACACATAAACATAAAATAAAATGATAAAATGAATGCTTTTTTTTGAAAGGCCAAAAGGAAGGCCTATGGGAGGGGCTGAGAATAAGAAAGAAACATATGTTCATCTCTTGTTTATTATCCTTTAGGAAACTTCCATGGTCCCTTGTAGTGTAGAAATAAAAGTAGCAAAAAGAATCTTCTAAAAGAAATAAAATTAAAGAGTTCCAAGCCAAAAGAATTTTCTATTTTTTTTCTCCTGGTTAACACAAAACAGACTTTTTAGGGCTGATGAGATGGCTTGGTGGGTCAAGGTGCCCACTGTCAGGCCTGGTGACTGAGTTCAGTGCTGAGACCCACATGGCGGAAGGAGACAGCCAGCTTCTGAAGTTGACCTCTGATTTCCATATGTACCTGTGGCACACATGAACAGAGGCACACTCTCATTCACACGTAAACACACTCAAAATACATAAATAATAAGAAAGAAAGAAAGGAAGGAAGGAAGGAAGGAAGAAAAAAGAAAAAAGAAAAGAAAGAAGAAAGAAAAAGAAAAAAGGAAAGAAAAGAAAAGAAAGAAAGGAAGGAAGGAAGGAAGGAAGGAAGAAAGGAAGGAAGAAAGGAAGAAAGAAAGAAAGGAAAGAAAAAAGATCCACTTCTATTTAGGACATCTTCAAGTGTGCCGTCTCTCAGGTTTCTGAATTGCAATCTCCCCCTAACCCACCTCTCTCCCTGCCTTTGTTTTTCTGCTTTATGAGGCCCAGATACCAACAGCCAGCCCTTTTCCGGCCTCCCCTTCCTCCAGACCATATGGGACTATATTTTTCTTATCCTGGCCTTGCAGGTGCAGGGAGTGGCCATGCATGGCAGTAATGTACATCTGATGGGGTGTTGAAGCAAACCATAGTTTACGTCCGGAGTCTAATCAGAAAGCCCAGGGGAGGTGTGGCTATGAGGTGGAGACATGAAACGCTTTCTTCCCAAAGGGATTTGGCTTTTGTTTACTTGTTCGCTCGAGGAAGTTCAGGACAGTGGCTGGACCCTGAGACCCTTATCTACTCCCAGCTCTTACACTTAGCCATACGTTCTTTGGTAATCAATCTCCCCACATCCGCAGGTCTTCAGCTATAAAGAAGGAGAGCCAAGGTCCTGCCTACAGGTTGCTGTGAGAATTAAGTAAATAGTGCCGTTAGTTAGCCAAATTACCAGAACTCATTCAGTGCTCAATACATGTTAGCTATTAGCCTTTGTTTTATTATGAACGTAAAACTGCACAGCAGATAGAAAGCAAAGATGCCTTTCCCCGTTAGACTTGCCTTTCTGGGCTCCCCACCCTACTCAGCCGACCGAGACACAACCACTGCTGAAAGCTCAGATCACAGCTTTCAAGACTGAGTCCCAGCACCCACGCTTGCAACGGCCTGTAATTCCAGCTCCAGGGAGCGTGACTCCCACTTCTGGCCTCCGTGGGCATCTGCACACATTCTTGTGCACACTTTCACAGGCACGACACACACACAAATAAAATCTTTTATTTTTTTATCTTTTAAAATAAATAAAATTTCATCTTTATCTTTTAAAATAAATAAAATTCTACTTTATATATACATATATAAATTATGTATAAATATATATAAATTATATATAAATAAATAAAAATTATATATAAATATACATCTATATGTATTTAATCTATAATGCATATGTTATCTATATATATACTTACACACTTGGGCTAGTCATGGTGGGACATGCCTTTAATCCCAGGACTTGGGAGGCAGAGGCAGATGGATTTCTTTGAGTTCAAAGGCAGCCAGAGCTACAAAGTGAGACTCTGTCTCAAAACAACAAAAACAAAAGTTCAAACCCCTCTCAAAGCTGCAGATGTTGTCAGCAGCGTGGATAATAAAAAGAGGACAACCTTGACCCTGAGGGTAAGTCCAAGGGAAGTGTTTATTTGCTTGGCTTCCCTCACACACGTCCCTGGCTTTGGCTCTGTTCCCCAGCCCCTCATGCATCTCCCTGCCAGCCTAAGTCCCAAACCAGAGAGGACTCCAGCCTCTCTTGGCACTGGAATTAATCAGCTGCTGCTCTGCATTTAGCAACGCACAGAGGACATACAGGGGGCCGCAGGGCGGCCCCTACAGACTTGATGCAGTTGGCACCAGGCACAGGGAGGCAACTTCTATAGCCAAGAAGTAACGGGGCAGCCTTACAGGAGCCCCACTTTCCCTCTTGGAATGGTTCCATTGTGTAAATGCAACTGCACTACAGCGTGTGTGTGTGTGTGTGTGTGTGTGTGTGTGTGTGTGTGTGTGTTTCTATGGGTGCACATGTGTGTATGGAGGCCAAAAGTTGACCTTGGGAGTTGTCCCTTAGGAACCACCCACCTTATTTTTAAGATAGGTTTCTTATTGGAACTTGTTGAGTAGGCAAGACTGCAGTCCCAGTGAGCCCCAAAAATCTACCTGTTTCTGCTCTTTGGCTTTGGGATTGCAAATATACCACCACACCTAGATTTTCATGTGACTTCTGGGGACTGAAATCAGCTCTTCATACTTGTGCAGCAAACAGTTTAACAACTCAGTTCTCTGTCCAGCCTTTGGAGGCTCCAATTATATGTCTCAACTATACACACACACACACACACACACATCCATATATGTACATGCATATATACACACACACACATATATACACATACATATACAAATATATATATACATATATGTAATATACACACATATATGTATACACACACACATATATGTATACATATATATATGTGTGTGTGTGTGTGTTTGTGTCTGACTAGAAAAACAAACTCAGTTGTATATATGAGGAAACAGAGACTAAATTCATCTAGCAAATGACAAAAGTGGGATTCAAACTCAGGGTGCTCTCATTCCAAATTTTATTCTCCTTCCCAATTCTAAATTCTATATCTGGTCTTGAAAGAAAATTCCCACAAACTTTGATGGAATTATAAATGCTGCTTTTAAAACTGGCAATGATGGCAGAAGCTGGCCAGGACCATGTGCAGATTTCTCCCTGAGATGCCCCTCCCCAAAATGACCTGGACCACTGTGGAGATTCCCCCTGGGATTACTTCATGATGGCCAGACCACATGGAGGTCCCACTAGGATTCTCCATGATGGCCCTGAGCTGTAGCTCATGTCAGCTTTTCAAAAAGCAGATCCCATGAGGCTAAGTGTTTCCCATTAGGCCCAATCAGAGGTGAGCATATATTTTGACATATTTCCTACCTGGGCATCTCTTGCCTACCTGTTTCCTGTCTGGGTATCCCTGCCTCCTACCTGGATATCTCTGTCCATATCCAATCAGGGGCAAGCATGTATTCTCTGTCATTAATTAAATTGGGACCTGGACGTACACAGTCAAGAATCCCAGAGAGCTGTTGAGGGAGGGACTATTAGAGTGTTTTCTGGTGCTCATCATATATCACATTCTCCTTAGCTGATGTTTTTCTTTTAACCTGTTAACTTAGCTCTGGTGTAGAAACAAACAAACAAAAAAGATGCTTGGTGCTAAGTGAGAAAACTCATGCCAGTCATGAGTTTATCACTGAGAGGCATAAATTGCTGGGCCAATTTATATTGTTTTTGAATGAATAAAGAAATAAAAGGAAAGACATGACTGCTCCTAGGAATGGTGGGGATTATTGCAGATATGAGGGAGAACATAGTTAGAGGTGGAGACATCTCAGAGAGTTCAGAGTAGTCATGTGAGGAGAGTGGGGAGGGGAGAAGGGAGAGATGAGAAAGATGGGGAACCTAGAGACCAGCCAGGAGGCCAAAACAGACCAAAGGAGAGAGGGTAACCAAAATGACTGGATTATATAGGGAAGAGTAGCCCAGCCCCCTGGGCTGGAGCGTTCAGGGTATATCAACCAGGAGGACCCTGTAGCAGGTAGGGACTGAAGGATTCTGGGAGAACCTGGTAGTCAGGTCTGCTTTGATCTGTTAAATAGGCATCTCAGCCAGCCCTGCAGCCCTACACGGCTTTGGGCTGTCAAAAGCTTCGGTTCTTGTCTCCCTAATTTTAACTCTCACGATCTGACAATAGACACCGATGTCAGAAAAATGAGTGAGGTTCTCAGCTAACAGGACACACCCTCGGGAAGCCAGGCTTCCAGACTGAGCTTCTTGATTCCAAGGAAACCATTCTCATCTCCCTTCTACCAGTGAAGAAGTATAGAGGGCGGGTTAAATTGCCATGTCTAACAGTCAAACAAATTTTAAAAAAATCCACTTGTGTTAGATGTTGGAAGCATGTGGGTATGAGGAGGAGAAATTAACTAAAAAGAAAAAAGATGTTATTTTTATTCCTACTGAAACTGTGAGTCTGAGGTAGAGCTCATTCTATTCCTAGAAAGAAAAACAAAATGCAGGCACAGAGATTACGATCTCAGGTTCTTGTTTAGGGAAGAGCTTTGAGAGAATGAGGCACCTGCTGAAGAGGACCTCTGGTTTCTTCTATTTGTCAGAAGAAAGGGGTAAGAGAGGTGGGAGCATAAGCGTTTTTAATTGTGTGTGTAACGTCTGTAGGAGTGTGTGTGTATATATGTGTGTGTGTGTGTGTGTGTGTGTGTGTGTATGTGTGTGTGTGTATGAGTTGTGTGAGTGCAGGTACATTCAGAGGCCAGAAGAGGGCATCCAAACCTCTGAAGCTAGAATTACGAGTGGTTGTGAACGCCCTCACATGGAACTGAACTTGAGTCCTCTGAATGAATAAGACACACCTTTAACCACTGCACTATCTCTCCAGCCCCCCACACTTGATAGTTCATCCTTCTAGAGCTGGATCAACAGGTCAGAAGGAAGATATAACCACAGTAGAATGTAGCAGGCACAGCAGGCATTGCTCAGTTCTATGATAAGAACATAAAACGTGGTCTACAGTTGTTGAGTTGCTGGGAATCAAACCCAGAGTCTCTCAAATGGTGAGCTAACATCTAGCACTGAGCTAGGCCCACAGTCTCCTTATTTGTTTTATCTTATGAAATGATATCTCAACTCCCTATGTTCATAGTTGGAATATTTTCTTCGAGTCTATCCTTAATCATGGGACATATCCTTTCTCTGCATTTAGCGGAAACCATGTCGGGGGTTTGGCTACATATGAATTTATTCTACTCTTGATCAGCTCTCCTGCATGGATTTAGTTCTTAGGCTGCACACAGGCAGTATTAGGATCAGTAACTAGCTTGTTCATAAAGGACTGGCCACTTTCATGGCCTTTATTAATGTTGCTCTTAGGCAAATGCTGGGATCAACAATGGATGTTTATACTTCTAGGCTCCGGAAGGGAGATCAGCTTAAAGGGGATGTTTACATTCGAGTACTTCTGAAAGAAGTAGAACATTCCATGGGTTCCTTCAGCTTCCCTCTAATGACAAAACGGGAAAACAAAGAGCATTAACTCTTTTTTTTTTCTAGAAATGGTTCTCCTTAGATGTGTATGGAATAGGGATTGAGCCTTAAAATCAGCATTACTGGTTTGTGTTGCACAGTCATCTGAGAAGAGGGACCTGCACTGAGAACATGCCTTCATGAGATTGGCCTGTAGACAAGCCCATGGGGCAGTTACTTAATTAGTGATTGACTGGGGAGGGCCTCGCCCGCTGTGGGCAGTGCCACCCTTGGGCTGACGGTCCTTGGTCCTATACGAAAGCGGGCTGAACAAGCTGAACAAGCCATGAAGAGCAAGGCAGTAAGCAGCTCTCCTCCAGTGGCCTCTGCTTTAGTTTTTGCTTCTAGGTTCCCTCCCTGCTTGAGTTCTTGCCCTGACTTCCTTCAGCGGTGAACGGCGATATGGAAGTGTAAGCCAAATGAACCCTTTCCTCTCCAGGTTCCTTTTGATCGAGGTGTTTCATCACAGCCGTAAAAACCCTTAGGAAGACAATGGCTCACTCATTCATTTATTTGACAAAGTTGGTTGGGCATTTCCTCTGAGGTAGACGCTCCTCTGGCCTTTACGGATACAGCAGTAACATGAGGAATAGCGGAGATGAGGTCACCACGTTATGGAAACTGTCTGTCACTGGTCACTTATCCAAGTGGTACCAGGCCTAGCATAACATCTACAACCATTAACCCTGTTGTTGAGTTGTTTTTCTGCTTTCTCTTAAGCACTGTAGTCTTGCAAGGTGCTATTTCTTTTGTCGTTGTTGTTCATTCATTTGGAGTACATAGGCCCTGACAATGGACAGCTCAGTGAGTTCACGCTTTTCTGGTTCCATTCTGAAAGAAAACCTTGCCGTTCACTGCTGCTTCACTCCTTAGGACACCCGCTTGCTCTTCTACCTGCATCAGTGCTGTCCTTCAAGGGTCGCTCGGCAGTTTCCTATCCACAGTCTGAAGTACAGACGTGCTTACATAATGGTCAGCGTGAAAGCATACCTGTTCGTGTGAACAGTGTGAAGTACAAGTGTGTTCTCTGTCACCTTTATCCATGGATTGTATTTATGAGCGTGCACGTAAGCGTGTGCATATGAGCTTGCACATGCCTCAGCACGCATGTGGAAGTCAAAATGCTAGAGTAGCAACAAAGGCCCGCTAAGGAAAAAGAAAAAAACAAAAAGACTCCTTCTGGTCAAGAGAGTTGGAGTTCTGACCCAAATGGAGATCTGGCATTTCAGTTGGGCTGGGTCAATTATTTGGCCAAGGGACCACCCCTAGGAAAGAGGGCTCACCGTAAGTCATGCTAAGGAGCTAGGTGGAATAATTGTCCTTTTAATGAGATACTGTACTTTTTCTTCCCAGGTTTCCCACTTCCTAGTGCATCCCCTGCAAGCCATCACCAGGAGAGGCAGCTGGGTCTTCCCGCCTCTGTGGGGCCCAAGATCGTTACATATATATATATATATATATATATATATATATATATATATATATATGAATACATATGTGTAACAATAATAATCAAAGAAAAAGAGGCCATGAATTTGAGAGGGATGGAGATGCACGGGAGGCGTTGGAGGGAAGAGATATCAGAGGGATTGGAGGGAGGAAAGGGAAGGAGGAAAATATGTAATTATATTTTGTTTTATTTTATTGTTTGGTTTTTCGAGACAGGATTTCTCTGCTGCAACTCTAGCTGTCCTGGAACTCACTCTGTAGACCAGGCTGGCCTCAATCACAGAGATCTGCCTGCTTCTGCCTCCCGAGGGCTGCGATTAAAGGCATAAGCCACCACTACCGGGCATTGTAATTATATTTTAATTAAAATAAAAAAATTATTCATTTAAAAAAATGTCACTGGGGACCACACCCTCTTTTTATCCTCTTGGAATCAGACCAGGGGAGGAGGCAAGACTCACCTCCTGGGCCCTCTTTATCTCCCCTATAATAAACTATCTCCTCTCCTTTAACCAATCATGTGTTGCTGGACAGTTTGTAGCAAAGGGACACAGGAACCCGGAACTTCCCGCATCTGCCTTCTAGACTCAAATCTGTGCTATGACAACATGGTGGCTTGGTTTCCATATTTTGCTGGAGTTCATGTCTTGACGCTACCATTGACTTTCCACTCTGGGAGCATGTGTGTGCACGTGTAAATATTAAGCAATTTCTATGATTTATCCTTTCAAATAAATATGTGTGTTTGGTGGGAAACAAATATGACTCACGTTTTACTGTAGTTTTCCTTTACAACAAGTGCTAATTCCAGAACTGGTACTCAGGAAATCAGGGTGAAGTCATTGAAGTTCATCTATAGATATCTGGGACCCACTGGGGTGGCCCTGTCCTGAGTCTGTTGTGCCATCTGGCACCTTGAGCAGCAAACGGGGTGCATTCTTGAACATGAGAGTTGTAAGGGGAATGGACGGTCAAATTCCAAAATAAACAGAAAAAAAGAAGATACTTGGGATTACAAATTAGTAAGGTGATCCAAGGCTCCCCATTGGTCACTAATCCTACCTTAACAGCCATCTGTCTTGCCTTTGGTTGCTGAGAGATGCTCTGCACCCCCTCATCCCTGCATGCCCTGCCTACATGGGCTGTGCCAAACAATCTAACAACCTGATTTACCACTGAGCTCTAAGCAACATGCTAGCCGCCCTACCTTCAGAAGTTGGGAGACAAAGATTATTAGCTTGGTATGCAGAGGAACTGGAGAGCAAAGGTCATTCACATGGTCCCTCAGTTATGGCTGTGTGACTGATCCTCAATAAAACCTCTGGGTACACATGAATCCAGCGGCCCTCCCTAGCTGGTGATACTTAGTGATTTTCATATGTACATGCCAGGGAGACTTAGCTTCCTACTCTATAGCAAGAGGACAGATGGAAGCATTTTAAAAGTTCCTAGGTTCTGCTTTATGTGCATATTGACTTTAATCTGCATGCATGCGTACATACACACACACACACACACACACACACACACACACGTGCATGTACCTGGCCTGATATGAACTCAATTCCTAGAACTAACATGGTGGAAGCAGATAACTGAGTCCCAGAGATTGTTCTCTGACCGCCACAATGTGCTGTGGTATTCGTGCACCCACACATACACAAACACATGCACACATAACAAATAAATAAAATGTGAAAAAGTAAAAATATAAAAGGCTAACCTTGAATGTTAATCATTTGCAAACACTCAGAGGAACCAGGCAGGAGATAACACACACCTAGTCTTAGAAAGACTAAGAGTCTTTCTTTGTTAGAAGGATACTTATTAGAGTTTCAATAACTAGAGAGTTATTTCACAGGGCCGTAAGTGAACGTAAATCACTTGGTAGAATTCTTGTCTAATGTGTACAGAGCCCTGGGTTCAATTCCCAGCACTACATAAGGCCAAGAGAGGTGGAATCTCAGCATTCGGGAAGCAGCAGCCAAGAGGGTCAGAAGGTCAAGATTATCTTGAGTACGTAGTGCTTTGAAGATTCTTGGCCAGCCAGATGGCTCAGCAGGTAAAGGCAAACTACACATATGTGTATGTGTGAGCATGAGTAAACACACATGCACACACACACACACACTCACACACACACACGTTTTAAAAGTTCTCACACAAATATTGAAACGTTACTGGGACTTATTTTAAAAAATAAGAAAATAATAATATTTTGTCATTAAAGTGTCTTAACTCACATAATGGAAGCTTCCAGGTAGCTCCCAGCTGCCACCAAAGGCTCATGGGCATAGCAGGCCACTTTCATGGGCATGTGACTTGCAAGTCCTCCGGGGTTCCACATTCAGAAGGGCTCATGCTTGACTTAATTCTGTATTGTCCTTGTCCAGACATTCTTAATTGTGTAACAAAGGGACTTGAGTGTTGTTCTTTCCTGGGATCTGCAAATTCCACACCAGCTCAAGTTCCCACTGAGACGGTATCTCAGAAAGCTTATTGAGAAAGCAGGTAAGAAGCCATGAGGTGGCTAAATAGCAGATCAGCAAATCAGCGTTGGTTGGTAAAGTGCTTACATGAGGCCCTGAGTTGAATTTAACCTCAAGTAAACAATACTGAGTATGGTAGCCTATACTTGGAAGTCCAGTCAGAAACAGGTAGACCCCAGGACTCACTGGCTAGCTTCCAGGCCAAGTTCTGGCTAGTGAGAGAGGGAGATGCTGTCTTAGCAAACAACTTGAGTGTCTCCTGGGAAGTGGCACCCAGGGTCATACTCTGGTCTTCATGTACATACCCGTACACATGAGCACGAATGCTGTACACTTGCACTCTCTCCCTACATCTACCTACCCACAATTCTCTGTCACGGTGGCTGAAGGCATCCTGAATCTTCGCTGTCCACAGCCATCTTGGTCCTGGGAAGAGTCAATTCCTTGCTTTCTCCAAATTCACCACTTTCTCTCACAGCACAGCCTTTTCCCTTCAGACTACTTCTTCGGGATCCTGGGGTCCCCTCCCCAACAGCTCATAAGAAGGATTCCACCCTGGGACTGAGGTTTTTGTTTAATGACCCACTGTTCCTGGCTATAAGCACCTTTTTCCAGCCTTGTAGCAAGTCTCTCTTCAAATTCCTTGTGTGTGTGTGTGTGTAAATAAATTATATACATATTGCTTTAAAGGTAGGTTTCCTTATGGCTTTTTTCATACTGGCCTCATTTTGGATAATGCTCAACCCCCTCCCCCTTG
Organism: Cricetomys ansorgei; assembly: GCA_026225945.1. Classification (NCBI taxonomy): domain Eukaryota; kingdom Metazoa; phylum Chordata; class Mammalia; order Rodentia; family Nesomyidae; genus Cricetomys; species Cricetomys ansorgei. Next base: position 4,032,618 of record JAMJFZ010003581.1, on the reverse strand, counting down.
GTTTTCCCTATCCATTCCCCTCCCTTCTTCAACATTTCCATCCCTGAATTCTCCCCTCTGTACTTCAGTATTACCAATAGTCTACTGTCTGCCCCAGCAAACCCCCCGTCCTTTAAGGCATCTCTCTCTAAGTGGTCTCTTTCTCGTTTCCTGGCTTCTGCAGTAATTCAAGCTGAACACATAAAATGCAGAGTTAGGTCCAGTTGGGCAGTGGTGGCACACACTTTTAATCCCAGAACACTGGATGCAGAGGCCAGTGGGTCTCTGTGAGTTTGAGGCCAGCCTGGTCTACAGAGTGAGTTCCAGGACAGCCAGAGTTACAACAGAGAAACCCTGTCCGGGGAGGAGGGGGGAGGAAAAAGAAATCAGAGTTAGGATCCACATATGAAAGAGGTTGTGTGGCATTTGTTTTTCTGTGCCTGGGTTACTTTGCTCAATATAATTTCTTTCAGTTTTACTAATTTGCCTACAAATTCCATAACTTGACGATTCTTTACAGCTGCGTAAAATCCTGGAAAAACCATATCCTGTTATCTTTTCATCAGTGGAGGGGCATCAAGGCCACTTCCATTTTCTAGCGATTCTGAATAGGGTGACAATGAGAATCAGTGAGCAAGCATCTCGGAGGTTGTTTCTCCTTTTCATTCTCACTTCAACTACCAGGCCAGAAGGATCCTGAGCTGAACGAGCAAAGTCTGGCCCAGTTGGAGCCAGTGGTACTCAGAAGAGACCTGCTGGTCCTTGGTGATAACCGAAGCAGTCAAGGATGAAGTACCCATCAAGGGCTTGGACTGACTTTCTCCACTGCCCTTTACAGGTGTGTTACACTATTGTTTCTGAAAATATTTGCTGTTGCATCAAAACCCTGTGGGATGGAGTCATGCGTAAATCACACACAGTCGTAACTCACTGTAGACAAGCAAACTTTGTTCAAATTATACACCTTGTTGTTCAGAAATCTCCCTTCTTTCGAACAAGGAATGCTGTATGTAAAAGAGAAGTGGCTTTCCGTTCCCAGTGTTTATCAAGTTCTCCATTACTTGCCAGAACTTACACCCAGGGCTGCTATGTAAGTGAAAAATCAATTTTATGTTGATCATAGTCGTATTTTCTGATGAACTGGGTGTATATTTGCCTTACTGTTTCAGAAGACAGGAACAGAGTGTTGGAATAAGTGGGTCATTTTCCTACACTATAAATTTCCTGGGAAATTGCAAAACCTGTGTCTTCTTAGGGTTAGGACTTTTTCAGTTTCCTAGTCAGGCTGGAGCCTTTCTGGAGGAATCTGGACCTTCCGAGGTGGGGGCATAAGACTCTAAGAGCAAATCCCTATCACGCTGGATAAGAATTGTATCTATGAGAAGTGAATCAATCACTTTCTATTAACATTATGTCATATTTATGGCTTTGCAGAAAAATATTAGCTTTTGGGAAAGAGGTTACTTCCACCTTTCCCAGGCCCACGCCTTTTTTTCCTCCTTCCCAAGGACACAATGTCTTTGTGGACAGAAACAGGGCGCTGGGTAGCCAAGACCTTAGGATGTCCTCATTTCAACAAACAGGAATAAACATGCTTCCAGGTTTTCTGGTTCACTACTCTGGCTCCCGCTGAGAATTTTCAAACAGAAGTTTTGAAAACAAGTGTGTTTCTTATTCTCTCAACTTCTTATAGTTGCAACAGAAAGGATCTTTCCATAATTCATAGTTAAATGTAAATGTTCTTAAGGAGTCTGTCCTCCCAGACCGGAGATTAGGTCATGGTCTTGGGCATCACTATGTGTGTGAATGTAAGACTCGTGAAGCAGAGAAGTTCATCCAGTGTCTGGATTCTTTTCTGAATTGAGCTATGTGTCTGAAAAACAGCCAAGGAAACTTTCTGAGGTCCACTCTCTCTACATATTACATGAGAGAGTTGAGCATACAGTGGGACAAAGGCTGACCCTCCACATACATGCATGGCCGGCATAACTGACCCATCGTTAGCATTCCCACTCAGCTTAAATGAGGAATAAAATTCTTCTTAATTAAGTAGTACCAGTCTGCATGCAGGTGAGTAGATCTTGAGTGTCTCCACTGTAATCCACGTATGTCCCCACAACTAGGTAAAAATCTAAGGGATTTTTCCATCTGAGAATCCCCTCCCCCTCTGTGTGTGTGTGTGTGTGTGTGTGTGTGTGTGTGTGTGTGTGTGTGTGTGTGTGTGTATTAGCAGACTAAATCTTTGGGACAAAATTCAGTGTATTTTATAATTTAATTCAAGGACTGGCTTCCAAAGTGAAGCAGTCTAAAAGTACTCATACAATGGGTAGATGGGTAGAAGCCTCAATTTCCCATTTGCTAATCCACTTTACCCTCTGAAAGTTAGCCAGTTCTATGAAAGCTGTATAAAGAAATGCTTTGAGAGCCCTTGAATGAAACATCATTGACAGACACTGCTATTTTATTGCCAGTGTCCTCAGATTGAGGGCACCAGGGAAATGCTGACAGGGAATCAGTTGCATTTAATTTCCTTTTCTTTCTCCTTCTTGTAAGGCTGAAGGAAGAACAGAGTCAAGTCACTTCTGCTGTCTGATGCTTTCTAACCTGACAATTACCGAATTTCAGGAGGCTGGAAGGAGTCTGTCCACACATCCAGAGATGTAAATCCTTACTCCCGCAGCACAGATCTATGAAGCCTGGGAGCCTCTCTTTTCTTATGTACTTTTAATTCAGCAAACAGTGATACTACTTTGTGTGTGTTATATCATCCTACGAATATAGGGAAATAAGGAACAGGGTCTAAGAGGCTTTTGACCTTTGTAGGAGAAATGGGGAACTCGACAGAACACAGCCAGGTGAGAAGAAAGTCTTCCCAGACTGATAGGATAAGACAAGACTTCTTGAAGAGGAAGACATAAGCTTGAGTGTGCATGTTACCCAAGAGCTAAAGAAAAGCTGAGATGTTAGAGAAATGGTGTGGACCAGTGAGTGTTTAACCCTGGAGAGAGAGAGAGAGAGGGAGAGAGAGAGAGAGAGGAGCCTGGTAGGAAGCTGAGAGTGGTCCCCCAATGGGAAGTCCATGCCAAAGTCTACCCATGGAGTATGAATGGTCAGCATAGGGAAATATTCACAGATGCTAAAGAGTAGAAGAAAGGCAGGAAAGACTTCACTGAGACTTTGCTGAACATGACAACTGCCATCTGTCACGAGGAAGAGAGGAAATAGTTGTAGATTGCACTAAATGCCTGGCAAGAAGGACAGGAGAAATGGCTGTGTTAGCAGAATGATGGAAGCCAGAGAACATGGCTTCCTTAATAGAACTTTGACTTAGTTTTTCCTGATGATCTGAATGATTTCATAACATGTCTTTTGTCTTTGAAAAAAAAAAAAAACTAGAGCTATAAGTGCTGAGGTGGATCTTAAGATATCTAATTAATGGTATCGATGAAACATTATAACAAAATAAACCAAACTAAGTAAATAAAATAAAATTCTTATCTTTAAAAAAAATTGGTTTTGTAGCTAGTGGGTTTGTATTTACTTTAAAGACAGAGTACGTGTTTTAGGGGTCTATTTTCCAAGGTCAGCTGTAGGGCTTGAAAATGCACACTACTGGAAATTCTTAGGCTCTCAATAAAGAGAACACAGAGGACAAATTTAAAACAGTAAGCAGTGACCAGCATAACTGAAAAACAAAAGTTGGACAAACGGAAAACAGTACGATCTAAACACTGAAATAGAACTTTAAACATTAGGTGACATTTAAAAAAAAAATAGCACTGTGTCCAATATTTACCCAATTATAATGATGTTTTTTGTGACAACAGAGAACAATATTTACAGGAAATAATGGAAAATTTACAGATTAACCAGAAATGCTTTTGAAATTTGGTGTTAAAATAGCTAGACACCATAAGATTGGTTTAAAACGTAATCGTCATACGGAGTTTTAGAATGTTGACAAGGACTCTTAATAATAAGTAAAAACTTACAAATGCTCCTGGGCTCTACATCTGCTGTTAAAAAACTAAGAATTTCAAATTTTATGAAGAGTTGAACATGGCAGCTTACCATTTTAGGCACTGGTTTAAAAGCTTGTTAAGAATTCATCTAGGGGATTTGCTGAAGAAAAAGAAATATGTTGGACTATTCAGCACAGCTTCTATTTCTGTAGTACTGGGGATTAAACCTAATGTCTTTTGCATGCTAGCTACATACTCTATCACTGAACTGTATTCCTGGTCCTCAGCATGGTTCGTCACCAGGAGATGAATCTTGAACTTGAGCATACAGTATCATGCTACGGGACAGGTCAAGGACTGTACTGTACAAGATATTGCCTACCTCTACCAAAAATTGGAATAATAAACACAGGCAAGCATGGTAGTGGTAGCTTATGTAACCTTCATCATGGGAGACTGAGGCAGGAGGATGAGGAGTTTGCAGCCAGTCCTGACCACATGGCAAAGCTCTAGTTAAAGAAAACAGATAAAAACGAAAGCAGTGTTTGGCATGACAACAATGGCTGAAAGCCATCAAACCGATTTTACTTGCTTTATGTTGAGATAGGGTCGCACTCTATGGCCCAACTTAGGCTAAAACTCACTGTAAAAATGGCTCAGCCTCTCCAGTGCTAGGATTGCAGGTATGAGCCACCATGCCTAGCTTAGATTTAATTTCGACAAGGTGTCAGATGTACACACCAGTTACTTACATAGCAAATGCTCTCAGGGAAGCAGCAGACCATGGGGATCAACAGAGGGTTACAGTATTCTGAACACGACTTGCCTACTTTTCATTAAAAATGGACCGATGGGCTGTTTATTGATTTCATATGCACTGTTAAAAAAATTACAAAAAGAAAAATCTATGTTTTATTATTTTATATATGATATATATTTTATATATGATATATATATATAATTTTAGTTAACTAAAATTCTTTCATATATAAAATAATAAAACATAGATCTATTTTTAGTTTTCCAAGGACCCACAAGTTGCTGTACCAATTTACACTCCACCAATAATGCATGAGTTCTTTTCTTACCAGTCTCCTTTCTCCTTCCTTCCTTTCTTCCTTCCTTCCTCCCTCCCTCCCTCCCTTCCTTCCTTCCTTTCTTCTTTCTTTCTTCTCTCCCTCCCTCCCTCCCTCCTACCCTCAGTCCCACTCTCTCTCCCTCCCTCTCCCTCCCTCCCTTCCTTTCTTTTTCTTTCTTTTTGCCTTTTTGATAATGTCACTCACACTCAGGTAGGATGTTAAAACTTACCACAGTTTTGATTGACATCTCCTTGACAGTTCAGGATATACAGCATTTTTCCACACACTCTTGACTACCTGTTTCTTCTTATTGTATTGTCCCCTTATGTCTTTGTCCTTTTCTTAAAGTATTTTTTTTTGTTTTGTTTTGTGTCATTGAGTTTTGAAACTTCACCATCTCTCATTCGCCCATTCACCAGGTTGTCTCTTCAGGCATTATTTCCTTTGAAGCAAGAAAGCACTCCCACTCCTGCCCCCGCCTTGGTACAATATGGTCCCATTTATTATTATTATTATTATTCATTATTTTGCATTTCTTTCCTGAGCTTTTAAGGTCCTACTTAGAAAATGAATGTCTGCTCCAATGCCTTTAAGTGTTCCTTCTGCTTAGAGTTTCAGATCTTATATAGCTCTTTCATCCACCTAGAACTGATGTTTGTATGGGGTGTAAGAGGGGCGGTCAAGTTTCAGTTTTCCTTATGTGAATACCCAGCCTTCCCAGAACCACTGGCTGGATTCTGTCTCTTCTCTAGCGTAAGCCTTTGGTACCATTGTTGAGAGTCAGTTGACCAGGGTTGACACACTTATTCCTAAGTGTATGACTATTCTATTGATCTGTGCCCAGCACCATGTTGTTCTGGGCAGTATGATTCTGTAATATGGCTTGGAATCAGATATCTGGGTGCTTATAGCTTTGTTCAAGATTCTATAGTTACTCAGGGTCTTTTGTGCTTGTATATGAATTTTAGGCTTTTTTTCTAGGTCTGCTATGATTGTCGTTGCTATTCTTATGAACACTGCATTAAATTTGTAGACGGCTTTGAGGGTGGCATTCTAACAATATTAATTCTTCTGATCTAGAAATATGGGTGGTATTCCTGTCATTTTGGGTTTGCAGTTCCCTTTTTCAGTGTTCCATAATTTCTGTTATAGAAGGCTTTCCTTGGTTACCTTTATTCTTAGTGTTTTATTTATTTATTTTTTGTAGCTGTTGTAAATGGGACTGCCTTAATGATCTCTTTCCCAGCAAACTCACTGTTGGAATGTAAAATTCCTGTATTGAGTTTATGCGCTTTACTTTATTGAATTAGGAATCTTTTGGTGAAAGTTTTGATGAAGGTTTCTGTATATGCACGATCATATCTTCTGCAAATACGCATATTTTGATTTCTTCCCAAACTGTATGGTTTTGATTTTACCCCCTTGCCCAGTTGCTCTGACTGAATTGTCTAGTACTATATTAAATAAAGGTGTCAGAAGTGGAACCTCTGTCATGACCGATCTTGGAAGACATGCTTTCGTATCTTTCTGTTTCCTACGGTGTTGGCTATGGATCCATCATCTCTAGTCTTTGTCATGTTGAAGCACTTCTATGCTTATTTCAGGACTTTAATCATAAAATGATGTTGACTTTGTGTTCGGGGGAACATATATGAATGTATGTATGCAGGTATGAATGTCCATGTGTGCTCACATAGAGGCTACAGGTCCACGTCATGTGTCATCCTCTCTCACTCTTCCCGTTGACTTCACTCAGACAGAGTCACCGTCAACTAAGAGTTGGCCAGCAAGTCATCTCGGGTCCCATGATCCACCTTTCTCTGCTTCTCACGTTTGGTTTAACAAGCATACACCAACCACCACACCCAATGCTTTACTCTGGTACTGGGAATCCATGCTCATATGCTTACGCTTGCCCAGCAAGCACGGAGCCACCTCCTTGGCCTCTCAATGTTGATTTTTTTTACTGAGTAATGTTTTATAGCTATTGAGAAGACTATAATCTTTACCTGTAGTTTTGATGCATTATCTTACAGTTATTGATTTACATATGTTTAACCATCCCTGTATGCCTGGAAAGATACCAACTTGATCATGACGAAAGAAAGTTCCGATACGATATTCAATTTGATTTGCAAATATTTTGCTTGAGAAATTTTGTGCCAATGCCCATCAGAGATGTCAATATACAGATCGCTGTTGCTGTGCCCTTGTCTAGTTTTAGGAACAGAGAGATGCTGGCCTCAGGATGAATTTTGAAGAGTTCTTTTGGTCTCAATTCTATGGGGTGGTTTGACAAGAACTGGCATCAGTTCTTTAAAAGTTTGGCAAAACCTAGTAGTGAAAACCAGAGCTGAGGCTCGGTTGGTACCGTGTTTACTAGCGTGTTCATGGCCTTGGGGTCAATCCTCAACCCTGGAAAAAAATGCCAGATTGTAGCAGTACACTACAATCTTTTACCCTCAGTTTAGGGAAGGAGAAAGGAAAGATAGAAAGAAATCTTCAACACTTTTGCAAGTGGTCTTGATATAGAATGAGAGACAGGTAGAAATCTTGACAGCTTCTTTTTAGGCTGTCCTAAGCTTGAAGAGAACTAGCTGACAGTGAGTCAGATAAGTGTTTCAGCTCATGGTATGGAAACTCAATCTCTCCAACCTTTGTTCTTTTAGGAATTATCACAGTAACGACAGCAACCCAACCAATGAACCATCAAGAAAGCCCACCCCAACTGTCGGAGCATCACACTTTTTATACCCTAAGCCAAAAGTTTCCATAAATCCATTCAGTACACAATTCCACAAACAAGCCACAGGTGCCAGAACGACAGCACCTACCCAAATAATAGTCACCTGCTTCAAGCATTCCAAATCCAACACACAAACAATTATACCACAGCTGGAGTGGGAACACAAACCTAATCCAAATGCCATTTTGCATTTTTAAAGAAACCAAAATAAGAAAAACTTCTTCCAAGTGTTCCTCTATACCAGATGAATCCAGCTTTTAATCTATCCAGTCTCTTTTCTCTCCTCTCAAGATATAGCTCCTTGTGGGGCTTGAGAGATGATTCAGCAGTTAAGAGCATTTTGGCTGCTCTTGCAGAGGACCTAGGTTCCATTCCTAGCACCCACATGGCAGCTTACAACTGTCTGTGACTTCGGTTGCAGGTGATCTGATGCCCTCTCCTGCCTGGCCTCTGCAGGGGCTGCACTCACTTGGTGGAAAGGCATACATTCTGACATAACACTCCTGCACATAAAATACAATGGAGGAAAGAAAAAGAGATCGCTCCTTGTCACAGCACCCTAAGGCTTCACTGGGCTATGATGAGATGAGACGCTGCAAGGATTCAGCTTACTTGTCCTTTGGGGTTGTTGGCTCCTGGGGATTACGATACTTTCTAGAAGTTAGCATGGCCAGTCTCTTCCATGGTATAGTTTACTAGAACTCTCTAGTATCCCTGCATAAGAGAGACTCCCTGAGGTGTAGAACCAGAGTGTTAGATGCTGGATATTTCCTCTCCTGTCACCACTGTTATCTCAGCTCTTTGCACCTTCCAGGGTTTCAGTCTCTCTCTTGGTGATCTCCAGGCTTTGCCCACAGTCACTGATATCGGAAGTCCCCACATACCTGTCGATTTGGTTCTCCTCTGTGCCAGAGCAGGTGAGTCCTAGCTGTTCCCATTTGTCCACTTGTCCTCCTGCCATTTTACTTTATCAATCAACATGCTCTGCTTATGCCCTGCTTTTATTTTATATACTCGGGGACCGTCGAAAGCTAGTCGGAACATTGAAGGAAACAGCCGGCCACTGGGAATATCTGAAACAACACTCTGTCGGCAACGTTACCATCTGTCTTCTGTCCAAAGATTATTTCCAAAGCGGCAAAGATCATAATTCTTACCTTAATATGAAGCAAATATAGAACAGAAATTGCCTTTATCTTAGGCATTAATGAAGGGGAACGTCAGGTGTTAAAAATTGTCCCAAGGGAAAAATGAAAGACAGGTATACAGATGATCAGAAAGGCTGAACTGCAACACTGGATAACACCCCATAATGAGCTCAGATACCACGCTCAGAATAGGCATTTATACAGAGAGGAAATCAGTTACACCGTACTACACTGAACAAAATGAGTCTCCATTTCTAAAATGAGAACCATTTACTGTACCACTCGTTTCTATATGTTTTCAAATAAATATAAAATGGTCAATGATAATAAAAAACAAATAGGCCCCTATAGATTCACACACCCTCATTAAAAGATCTCCTAGGTGCCATTCGACATGCTGTGGACAGGATGATCCCATTTCAATGTCTTCCACTGTCTCTGATATTTCCATTTTTTTATGGGAATCATACCCACTGACTAGGAGCCAAGTGGAGACTTGCTGAGAAAAAGTGCAAATAATCCACAGACTACCTTCACACACACACACACACACACACACACACACACACACACACACACATATATATATATGGCTAGAGAGATGACTCAGCAGTTCAAAGTACTTGCTGTCCTTCCAGATGACCCACGTTTTGTTCCTAGTATCCACATTGGACGTCTCAAAATAGGCTATAATTCTGGCTCCAGGGGATCTGACCCCTCTTCTGGCCTTTGCAGCAAACCCCACCCCCACATGCACATACATACATATCAAAAAAAAAAAAAAAAACCAAAATAAATCTTCAAAAATGTCCAATTCTAAGCACAAAACTGGCTATTCGGAGTGCATGTATGTGCTTTGATTGTCTCTGCACATGTTGGCATTGTGTGTGCTTTAATCAGGCAGCCCGAAGTGGAGCTCCTCAGGCCAAGAAGAGCCTTTGTAAATAGACAATGTGACCACTTGATTCTGGAGCCATGGGGAGGAACCCAAATATATACTTAGAAATTCAGGTGCTGACTGTCAGGGCTATGTTTTAAACTGACAAATGACTGTTTGGTTTTAATAATGCTTCGAATCCAAGAAAAATGCAGAGGCTGTTTTGTTGTTTGTTTGTTTGTTTGCTTGTTTTTGTTGCAATGGCAGCCACTGGGGGGGGGCATGTTCCTGAATCTCCCTCTGTCTGCTAGAGTCAGGATGAAGGAGTCAAGCAGGAAGCACAGAGAGCCTACTGTGTCGCCGTCCCTAGAGGAAATGCTGGCCTGGGATAGCCTTTGACTTCCTGTCCTGATGTTTTCTAACCTTATCTCACCCCCTGCTTCTTCCCACTTTTCCTATCTTCATCCCACCCCCTTCTTTTCTCTAGCCATCCCTTCTCTCCTTCCCCTTCTGGTTTTCCTGTTTGGCATTTCCTCCTTTCCCTGTCTCTCCTTGCCTCTTGACAATCTTGTGCTTTCCTTCACCCTTACTAACTTTAATCCATTTCTTATGAGCCCATCTAAACATTTTAAAGATTTATTTTTATTTATGTATGTGTGAGCTGTAGGTATCCAACAAAGCCAAAAGAGTGTGGAACTGGAGTTACAGGTGGTTGTGAGCCGCCCCATGTGAACCAAGCTGTGAACCAAGCTCAGGTCTTCTAGAACAGTGAGTGTTCTTAAATGTAAGATCCGTTTCTCTGGTACCATAACCTTTTTTTTTAAGGTTAAGAGAAGCTGCTATATTGAGAAAAGAAAGATTATCTAGAGAGTGGTGGTGCATCTTGAACAGCTAAGTTACGGAAGGATCTGAAAAGTCCCTCTGAATGTCTTCAAGGTTTGGTCCTTATTTATAGGCATTGTGCTCTTTCCTCAGACTTGGCAAAAATGGCTGAGCTTGTGTTTCAAGAAATGCTGACTCTTCCTTTTTCTTCGGATGAAAATTGGGGTGCTGCTGCTGAGACAATTCCTTCTGGACCAAATCTCCCTATTGTCCCCAAGCCAGCTCAAATAGGTTCACTATGCCAGACTCCGGGATGAGGGTAGAAAGTAAGACACGTGAATGTCTCTTCACTGAGAGGCATAGGTAACTTTAAAATATCTATCTATCTATCTGCCCATCTATCTGCATGTGCATGAGTGTTTTGCCGGCGTGTCTACTTGTGCATCATGTGTATGTCTGGTTTCTATGGAGGCCAGAAGAAAGTGTCAGATTCCATGTGACTGTAGTCACAGATCATTGTGGGTTATCATGCGGGTGCTGGGAGGCAAACCCAGGTCCTCTGGAAGAATAGTCAGTGCTCTTAACTCCTGAGCCATCTCTCCACCCCCAGGATAGCTGACTCTTAAAGCTTCATTTTCTGAATTTCATTCCATTTTCTGGCCATCACCTACTCATAACACCGTTTGCGAGGACATGACAAGCTATAGTTTCTTAGCTAAATATGACCAGTGTTTCCTGTGAAGATACTGCACTCCATCTGCCAGAGTTTAAGCTATAAAGCCTAACAAGAGTTGTGTTTTCCTCTGAGCTATGTATTTTCTCTTTCTCCCAAAGATCCTGTGTAGTGGTAATTAATAAACATTCTTCCCAGTAACTCTCAACCTACAGAAACCAAATATTGCCGGGTCATGGGTCCTGAGTCCTGGGTCCTGGGTCCTGGGGATATAATGCAGAAACAGATCCAGTCCACATCACTCAGAGAGTGACAGACATGGGGAGTAGGAATTCAGGCTTTAAAGTGTACTTATTGAAGTCAACCCATTTAGAATCCCCATCATCTTCCTATAATTAAGACCAGCTTGATAGATTTCCCATTATATTGAGCTCACAAAGGCTTTCTTCCTTGTCTCTGGCTGACTAATCTATTGCCACCATCTTTAATCTTCACACTTTTGGATGAGTGTCTTCCATTTTCAGCTCACAACGAGCTTCACATTTCATGTAGAGTGTCCTGCTTGCAGCAATTTTTGGTTTGTAGATCACCAATAAATCTTCAAGCCCTGTGACAAAAACTGCTTGAGAACCATTAGATTTTTCAAGATTAATAAAGACTATCAGGAGCTTTCCAAAAACCAGGGCAGTGTGGGTCTCTCCTGAGGCCAGGGAAATAGGCTCTTCCTGAGCCCTTTCTGACCTGCTTCTCACTCACTGCTCTGCTATGGGACATCTGGACTACGGCCAGAAGCTGCATGGAAGAGGGTGAAGGTATCCTTGACTTTGGCGGAGTTAAACACTTGGAGAAACTTCAGGAAGAATGTACTTAGATAAAGGTAAAAAAGGTAGCTAGCCCATGAGCTCCCTGCCTGCTGCCCTCTTCTCGTTTTCATGGTCCTTAGTGTGTTTCTTATCTCCTCTCTCTGTGGCCAAAGGATAAGCTTAAATTTCTGATTTCCTCTGGGGAGCCTGAGGGAAGCAAGAGGCACCAAATACAGGAAATCATGTGGAGAGGATCTCTCGTTTATTACAGTCCCCAGATTACTTCCCTTCCCCAGCCTCCGCCTCCACCTCCAGCCACAGGGTTCCCTCCCAGTTTCTTCCTGGACTGGAGAACAGCCCACAGTTCACCTCTGGTCTGGAAGCCTGTGTGAGAGCCTGCGAGCACCTAGTCTGATTTGGTGAAACTCTACCTGTCTTCCCGGTGCTGCCTGAATGAATGAGGCGCTCTTAAGTTTTATGTCACCTCAGAGGTCTGGGGGGAGACCTTCCATATAGGATTAAATTTGAGGAGGCTGCCTACTGCTGAAGAGAAAGGTAGGTACCTGTGTTGTCTTTTGTTTCCTTGGGTGTGAGGCAAACTCCTCTAAAGCGGATGGACGGGGTGTCTACCCAGCACTCCCCTGTTGCTGCTGGTGTTCCATTCATGTGCCTTGTGGAGGTAGCTGGTTTACAAGATTGCATGGGGAAATCGTGGCAGGCAGAGGATATTCTGGTCGGTTGTTTTGAGTTTGTATGTCTTTGGCCAGAGAGCAGCAACCAGCATAGTACTTGAAACTCAAAGCCTGATTCTTGTTTTCTTTGGAGGAACATCCCATTAGTGGTCGCAGTTTTGGCTTGCGTGTAGTGAAGGGGGAAATATTTGTGAGCTGACTGGCCTTTTCCCCACTGTGCATACCCCTACCATGATTGTTTCATTCCTTTTCAAGTTTTTGAGTTAGTAATATCTCAAGGTTGATGGAGAATTAAACCAGCAGCAATACAAAGTGTTTCTTGTGTACATACCTGTACATTATATGTGAGAGTGAAAGAGAGAGAGAGAGAGAGACAGACAAAACATTGTTGAGGGATTTGGTGGACATCTGTGTTGTTTTCCAGAACTTTCTTGCTCTCCCTGAGATTTCCTGAACTACATATCCAGTTAGCAACAAAGCCTGGCTTGACCGTTGGGTGTGGAAATCCTTTGCAGGCATGATGCTCACCCCTTACTGGCAGCTTTTGTTGGACCTTAGTGGGGTTCAAGATGATGCAGTTGAGATCCAGAGAAAGGCGAGGCATATTCAATCGATACCACAGCGTTCTCTAAATTAGACGGGGGTTTGCTTATGCTTTGTGGTCTCATATCACCCTCATCACCAGCCTTCCCTTGAGGAGGAAGGTTTGTCCTGGCTTCCAGCCAACTTATTAAACTCTTTTCCTTAGCTTACTTGGTTTAGATGCTCTTATTTATTTATTAATTTGCTGTTGTGCACTTGTTTCGGTACTGTTTTTCTCCATTCGTCCTCTGTACCCTGCTACAGAGTTCATGGGAAAAAGCAATTGTGATTTTGTGGTTCTCCTCCTGAGCTACATCTAATATACATACCCCGCTGCTTACAGCTCTGCCACCTATGGGGCACTGGGTGTCATTTGTATCAGGCGTCACTTTAAGAGCACCTTAGAAACACAAAGCACCCATCTCCTCCCTAGGCTTCCTGAGTCTGCATTTTATCCAAGTTCCTGGGATGGGTGAGAGGTTTAGTAAATCTTGCCAGGTCCTGCCTTGGGGAGGGCAGATGGCTTTCTCAAAGTCTGCTCCATAATATCCCGCCAGTCTTACCTCTCATCATCTGACTTTCCACGGTATTTTAGTCCCACAGCCCTCACCACGTGACTACTCTGCTGCCCACCTATGTCTGAGCTTGCCGCTTTCCCTTGCTGGATACCTCCATTCGGCTTCTCCCCAGTTACCCATTACAGTCTTATTTTACCCTCATGCCCCTACATTCAGTCCATCCCCTACCAGGCACCCTGGGTCTGTGATTTTATGGCATACAATGTGATGGTTGCTATGGGTTTTCTCACCCTTGATCACACACTGCTGCTTTATTTCTGAATAACACTCGCCGCTCTGTCTGACCTATCACGTGTGTTCAGTTAGTACTTTCTGAATTCTTAAATGAAGGAAGGAAGGAACAGATGAATGTGTGGACTAGCTGAGTAATTCGAATTAATGATCAGGATTAGATGTACAGTTAGAAGTTTCCAGAAAGATCGCCAATGCCTATAATGTTTTCCCAGACTCCTTTGATCTGAGTCTTTGCTGGATTCAGTATGCTCTGCGTATTTTGAGGATCTAAGCTGTGTCATGCACTTTTCAAAGTCTTTACCTCTCTGGACAGCTCAGCCACTCACAGTAGGCGCTTCCTAATCCCTGCTCTCCATATTTTAGAAATACGTCAGAGATGATTTCTCAGCAATGCTTACTGAACACCTTCCACCTATCAGGCAGCTGACTGTGTGCCAGGAACACGATGGCACATGAAATGATGTGAACCGTCCAGGAGACCATTTGTCATCCTCTCTCCTACTCTTGCCTGTAAACGATTTGAGAAAGCAAAGAGATTTCATGGCTAACAAATGCTCACACATGCAAATGAAGAAGGCACTGGGAGCTTTAAGACAGGGTGGTGGCCAAGCAGAAAGACTCGCACCATGTTCTGGGGTCTCTGTCAGTAGCACCTGCACCTGCGGCTGTCTTCCCAGGTGACTTTGGGCCTACAATCTTTCTCTGAGACTTGACTTTCTGTAGTGGTGAACAGGGACACACGCTTTGGCTTCAGTCAGTGCACAGAGGTCAGGGTGCCTCTCTGCTCACACTCTGGCTCTTGATAATTGTCTTAGGTATCCCAGGCTAGCCATACTGGGATGGAACCTAGGACCCATGCATGCTAAACAAGCCCACTATCAACTGAGCTACATCTCCCATCTCTCATGATAATTTGAAGGACAAGGAGCTGTAGTTTTCTGAGGCAAAGTCATAAAGAGATCCTAAGGGAGTCATTTGATTCCTCTGCCTTTAACCCCGAACATGAGTGTTCACACTGGCCTTTGGTACCTTTTCCTAGGGCGCCAAAGAGGAACAGCTCCACTTTCTACGTGTGGCCAGACCCAACTTCTAGGCTTAGGGTGACACAAGCTGCTCAGACCTTCACCAGTGACTTCTTTCCCTGTCAGCAAATCCTCTTTTTCTTGTTCCTCTACCACCTGAAATCTCCACATAAATGCCCCCAGGTCATCCAAAGCTCTGTCTTGCTTCCTGCTGTTCTCACGTCTTTACCTCTTACTTACTTCACCTTTGCACAACAGCCCTTCAGCTCATTTCCCAACTGCTTAAATTTGTACTCATCTGTTTGATTATAAGCAATAGCTTTAGCCACAAAAAGGATGTTAACCTGCATGGGAGGGCATGGACAGCCATAGGTAGATTATGTCTGAAACCTAGATTTATATAATAATATAATAATTATATAAAATTTATATAATTTTAATAATGTCTCTCTCTCTCTCTTCTCCCTTTTTTTTCCTCTCCCTCCACCACCCTTTCTGGAGGCAGGCCTGCATGTTACCTGGGCTGGTCCCCATCTTTCTATATAGATGAGGAGGGATAACCTTGAACTTTTGGTCCTCTGCCTCTCTCTAAAGTTCAGGGATTCTAGGTGTGCAGCACCATACCTAGCTGAATCAAACTTTCTTTCTTTCTTTCTTTTTATTTCTTCTTTTCTTCCTTCCTTCCTTCCTTTCTCCTTTCTTTCTCTCTTCCTTCTTTTCTTTTTTAACAGAGACTGCTGTGGGGTAAAAAGAGGCGAACCTAGTTGAAAATTCCATGTTGTTTCCTTAAATAAGTGATTGTGCCTTGTTAAATCTTGATTTTGTTTCTGAAAATATGTACTAACACCCAAGTTGAGTAACTAGCTAACATGTGTAACTGTCACACCCCAAAGAAACCGGGGACAAATAGCTATTTGCCTATTAGAGTACCAAAGTGCACATGGGCCACCAGGCTCTCTCAGTACCTGTGGCCCCTCCCTGTTCCTCTTATCCCACCCTCTACCTGAAACCTTTCCAACCCAGGGGCATTTTTTCCCTCCTCCCAGCTTCAGATTCCTATAAAAACCTGCCATCTAGCCATGGCCATGCAACTCTTATCCCCACCTTCTCTTCTCTTCTCTTCTCTTCTCTTCTCTTCTCTTCTCTTCTCTTCTCTTCTCTTCTCTTCTCTTCTCTCTCTCTCTCTCTCTCTGTCTCCACTTTTGCTCCCCTCTCTTCCTCTCTCTCTTCTCATGACCCCGTTCAGTATGCTGGCAATCAATCAGCTACCTTCTCTGTCTTCATGGTACTGTTCCCCATATCTACAACAGAAAAACCTCCTCAACCATACCTAGGACCGCTCATGTCCTTAGGACACTAACAAATTTCTTGACTAAACTGTGCCAGAGGAGCTAGGGAGATGGTTTGGTGGTTAAAATGCTTTCCATGCACACTCGAGAACCTAGGTTTGCATCTGTATCACCTACATAAAAGCCAGGTGTAGTGATGCACATCTGTAATCTTAGCCCTGGGAGGAAGGGGTGGCATGAAGACAAATAGATCTCCAGGGATGGCTGGGCCCCTTGTCTAACTAATCAGTGAGCTCCAGGTTCAATGAAGAGACCCTGTCTCAAAAAACAAGGTGGAGAGCCATAGAGAAGGCTGTATCTCTGGTATGTGTGAGCACTTGGGGACACCCAGGTACACAAAGTAAAAGAGCAAGCCCAGATCTTAAAAGAAGCCAAGGTGGTGAAAGAGAGAAAAGAATCACTCACAGGAAAGCTGAAGGATATGCAGGTATCTGAAGGGGAGAGGTGCATGTTGTAGCATGTAAAGGTTACTTCAGGTACTCAAAGGTCACTCATGTGGAAAAAAGAGAAAGACCACCAGATCACTGAATAGGAAGTAGAGGGTAAAAGATTTCAACTTAATATGCGGAAGGATTTACCCACCATCAGAATGATCTAAAAATGGGTGAGTTGTCTTGCGGGGGTGGGGAACACCCTGTCCTGGGCTGCATTCCAGCACCCTAGGAGACCAGTGGCCAGGGTGTTCCCAAAGGGATGACTGACTGGGTGGGGTCTGAGCAATGACCTGGAAGGTCCCTTCCCATTCTTGAGAGTCCCATGATGTCAGTGCCCTATTCCAAACCACCAGATAAAGAACTTAAAAAAAAAAAAAACCCACTAAGTTGTAGTGACGTGAGCTGACTTTTCAATCCCTGGTCTTATTTTTTGGCTGCGATGATTTAAAAATAGGATCTTTGTAACAATAGATTAAGTCGGACTTCCAGGAAAAAAAGTGAAATAAAGAAATGAGAACAAAGAGGAGGAGGGGAGAGTTCACCCCAAACCACTGTTGGGTGACTCTGGAACTTGGTTGTGGCTTTGATCCTTGTGTTACAAACTCTTGCTTATTTGATGGGAAACTACTGTGTTTGGAGACATTGTCAGTCAACATAGAATCAGGCAATTGTTACAAACTCCTTTTCTAGCCACGAAACAGAAGGTTGTGTATTCTTAGCCAGTCCGAAATCTGAGACACGTTCAAGCTGCATAGTTCCACCCTCCTCCGTGGATGTGTGTTCTTAGCCACTCGGAAACCTAACTTAGACATGTTGAAAGCTAAATAGTTCTATTTCCCTCTGATGTTGTAAGTCGGATGTCTGACCACTAGGCAGAGAAGAGACCTGCCTGGAGCTGGCTGCCTGCTCTAAAGTCAAGTTCTCCAGCCTCCCACCCACCTTTTCTTCTCCTCAAAAGGACCACATTGACCACACCCTCTGTCAACTGCTAACTTGGAGAATTTCCTAGAGATGTGCACATCAGCTCACGTGGGCTCAGGCCATCTGAAATTCTCAGCTAATACCTGATTCTGCATAGACGCAGGAGACCCGAGTCTCTGAAGGCTATTCTGGCAGTCTGTTTAGAACCCTCACCTCCTTCTAAAGATGCTGGGCTGCATCCCAGAATGCCTTTGCTTCCTTCAGCCTCACATTGAGATCCCAGAGGAAGAAAACAAACAAACAAAAACCAGAAAGTATCCTTTCTTCAGGAAAGAGGAACAACAAATACTGCAGTTCATCACACAGAAACGGAGGCACAGTTTAGTTTATCCTTCGGGTTTACCTAGGTTTGTTTTCTTAAAAAAAAAAAAAAAAAACTTTGTAAAAAACAATTCCCTTTGAAATATAATCAATAGTGAAGGGCCACATTATACAACCTCTGCAGAGCGATGTGTTTATTTTTAGGCGCACTTTGGCTGCACAGCATAGCAAAGCAACTGTCTAATGTCCAAAGCATGGCCCTGGGAATTTCCTCTAACAAGGCTACGTTTCCGTCCATTGTCGCAGCACAAAGGGCAGAAGGAGGCTCTAGTGGAGACTCCTGTTGACCCCACCTAGAGGGAAACATGGAAGCCTTCATCTCCCTCCCTCCCCCAGTCAAGTCAATGGGATCTTGAGTGCAAGGGGTCAAGATGGAGGTCGCCCTCCACTCTGGGCGAATGAAGAGATAGGTCTGATTATTTCATCTAAAAATATCTCAGACACCGGTGATGGTGATTCAGAAATAAAAGGTCTGCTTTCTATTTGCAGCCAAGGATATACCCCTCGCCAGTGCTGGGCGCTTGATTCTGGTGGAGTTTTGATACAGGGATGACATTGGGGGACACAGGTGGAATTGTATAAAAAAAGGGGCTTTTAAGCATATTACAGTAAAAAGGAAATCATAAAAGCACACCCCCCCTCCCCCACAACAACATGCGTGCACAGGTGCTCACTAATGCAAGCACCAGGTCCGTGAATAACCCAGAATTTTGCTATCATTGCAGGCTTTGATTTATTCACCTTCAAGATAGATATAAAAGGTCGCATATCTTATTAGCTTAGAGAAAATAAGCTACTATATTACAAATTGTCAGACCTTAGCTAGAGTTTTGCTTAGGGTTTAACAGTTTGAGTCTATTTTGCTGAAAGTACCTTGAAAGTCATTTCTATGAAAATATGTAACAGCTAGCTGCTGGTACATTTTTTTCTTTTTCTTTTTCTTTTTCCCCACTGCTATAGACTAAAAAGTCCTGAATGCCACTTAAGCTGGGTGTGGTGGCACATACTTTTAACCTTAGCACTTGAGGAGGCTGAGGCAGGAGTGTCTCTCCAAGTTCAAAATCAGCCCCAGGCCACAGAGAAGAGTTCCAGGCTCCCTTGAGCTACGTGGTGAGATCGTTTCTCAACACTTCCCAAAAACCTGGCTGTGCTGATAGCTTCGGAAAGTGATGAGCTTGCCTTGCAAGCTCGAGAATGCCAGTTCGCTCCCCCCGGGACCCCCTTAAAAGAAAAGATGGATGTGGTAAAGCAATTATGGTCCTAGGGCTGAGACGGCAAAAAAGGCAGGTCTTTGAGGCTCTGCTGGCCCTCTAGCCTAGCCTACCTGGTGGGCGCCAGGCAAAGGAAAGACTCTTAAGAGACTCTTCCTCTGAGGAACCACAGGTAAACTCGCCCCCTGGTTACCACTTGCATGCCCCCCACCCCACATACTCAAACACGCAAACTCCAAAATCAAAACAAAAACTTGTTTCCCTTCACTGTGGATTATATTTAACCACTCCCTCTACACTGCAGAGAAAGTTCCGTGCAGCATTGTTTAAAGAAGGCTCGGTAGCTTGGCTTACATCTTACGGGCTCATGGGACAGGAAAAGGTGGGTCTCGGGTCTACAGGCAGCATTCCCCACCTGCCCTACCCTGTGTCCATCTGCGATCCTAATTCCAGTGGCTCAAGGCCCAGCCCCAGCACAATCAAAGGCTCACAGAGCAGAGAGGACCTGCATTTAGAAAGACCAGCTAGGATCCCGGAGCTTGGTTGGCTGGTGGCTTTGCAGGCCTTTCCAGGTCCCCCAGATGTAGAAAAATGTTTTCTAGCTCTGGGATGAGAATGCAGGAATGCTGGCAAAAAAATGTCTTTTTGGGTTGTTTTGTTGGCTGAGTGTTTACACCCCTCAGGGGTTCACAGGGCAGGTCGCGAATGTCCGAAGTGAGGCCTGGGAATTTCCTTCCATAGAGGCTATGCTTCCTCTCTTTGTTGTTCCTCAAAGAACAACTGGAGGCATTACTAGAGATGCCTGCTTAACCCTGTCCTGTTGGTGCTGTGGCCCTTCACAGCTCTCTCTCTCTCTCTCTCTTTCTCTCTCTCTCTCCTCTCTCTCTCTCTCACATACACACACACACACTCACACACACTGGAAAGCAAAAAAGATTTCTGCATTTCAGCTATGTGTGTGCACCTGCAACATGCCTGTACCTATGCATGCATGCCCACGAGCTTGTGTGTACATGCACCTGTGTTAAGGGGGGGGGGTAATAATGTGTAATACATTATAGAAAACAAATTTTCATTTACAGTTTTATTCAGGCACCATATTGTTGCTTAGACCTGATAAAACTACTGCTTTAAAACACACACACACACACACACACACACACACACACACACACACACAATATGCACTTCTATTAAAATGTTAATTCAATTTCAGTTCCTTCTTGAATAGTAGCTGACCACCCCCCCTGCCCCCAAACACACACATACACACTTAGAGTGTACTTATTGACTAAAACAGGCATGACAAGTTGAGTATCTTTTATTTGGATAAGAATGATTTATTGAACCTATTTCTACAACACCGCTAAGCACAAAGAAGAAACAGGAATTCTAGAAATTTCTAGAGCGTATGATATACAAATGTGCAGGGACACACATTTGGGCATGATGAGGGTGCAAAGAAGTCAGACAATTGTCTGGACTAAGGACAGGAAGGATTAGAAGAAAGCCCTGAGTTCTCATATTGCCGGAGTCTCTTCTGTATTCTCCAGAAACCCGGGACAAGTAAATGCTCATAAGCCCCTCCCCTCATGTGTACACATGCGCGCAAGCACACATCGCTCTCAGGAGGAAAGATTTGAAACAGCCCCCTGGGCCCCAGCTTTAATCAATCACATTCTCTCTGAGTGTCGATCTTGTTTACAAAGTAGAAGTGATTAGCAGTGTAGCTGCCACGCCGTTTTAAGTTTCATCGAGGAAGCATTTGAGCATGCGTCCTGCCACGTGTTTACCCTCCTTCTGAAGCTCAGAGAGTAGTTCGCAAAGTTGTCTGAGTGAGAACTTTCGTCATTATGGAGAAAGAGTATGGGCATTGTATCAGTAAAACATCTGTCCAACCTCCTTTCCCTAGGAGTGGGAAGAACGGAGACCCATCTGAACTTCCCCAGCTTTGGGTGGTGGACGGGCTCTCACAGCCTCTGTTGGGTTATCAGCATAATGTATGTGCAGTGCTGTTTGTTTTGATAAGCCTAATTTCTTGATGGTATTTATTTGTGTGTGTGTGCTTGTGTGTGTGCACACACAACACATGCACATGTGTTGGCAGGTGCATGTGTGTGGGGGCCAGAGCGTGATGTTGGATGTTTTTCCCCATCTCGCCGTCTTCGTTTTAGAGATGGGGTTTGTCACTGAACCTGGAGCTCACTACAATTCAGCTAGACTGTCTACCAGCCAGATCTATGGATTGCCCGTCTCTGCCTGCCAGCACCGGGATTACAGGGGTGCGCTCCAACACTCAGCTTTTTGTATACTTTCTAGGGATCTGAACTTGGATCCTCATGCTTGTATAGCAATACTGTGCCGACTAAAGCATCTCCGTAGTCCATATGCTCTGTTTTTGTTGTTGTGTTCTTGCTTTTTGTTGTTTGTTTGTTTGTTTTTTCAATATAGCAGTGCAAGAGAACCGTAAATAACAAAAGACAAGAGATGCCAAACATGGCAAATATAGGTCAGATGTAGGTAGAATAATGGACAAAATGCAAGTTCCCAGGCCCCCTGAGCTTGTGTATCAGACCTTGTATGCAGAGGGTAGAGGTTGGGGGCAGGAGAGGACAACATGCTGCTGAATGCACATTTTTCAAGTAGCATTTTCCATGGCACCCCCAAAAGTCTAATGCACAACTGTTTTCTAGTCAATATTCCCCAACCTTGGTTTAGAAGACTGTTTACAATGGTGGCATAAGGGTCTATCCATGGGTAGGTGTGATGGTTAGCTTGTAGACTTGACACAACCTAGAAATTCCTGGGAAGAGAGAATAGATAAGGGATTATATATATTGGGCTGCCCTGAGAGCATGTCTGTGGAAACTTGTTTTAGTTAATTGACGTGGGAAGACTCTGTCCACTATGAGCAGCACCATTCCCTAGGCAAAGGGCCTTGACTGTTTAAGACTGGAGAAATCAAGCTGAACACATGCAGCTGTGGAAAGAAACACATTCTTTTCTGGTCTCAACTGTAGGTATGCTATGACCAGCTGTAGATTGTAACCTGGAACCGGAAACTGAAACAAATCACTTCCTTGCTGAAGTTGCCTTGCTCCCCACTCTGAATATTTTATCACAGCAAGAGAATGAAACTTGAACAGTGGGTTCATGATTTTGCATTCTAGGCTCATCTTTGCTAGGACATTCGTTCTGCTGGCTTTGTAGCCCTACTCTGAAGCACCCATTTGGAAGAAAACCCTGCTGTCTTCCGTACCACCCTTTGTAATATTGCATTTACCTTTCTGTTTGTTTACAACTCAGCACTTTTGTGACAGAATAGCCTTCAAAATTAAGGTACACACCCTATTAAGGATTTGGCTAATATCCCTGGTTGAGTGAGATTGGTTGGTTCCATTTTAGCCTCAAATACTAACCCATCAAACTTTAACATCTGTAAGTGCATATACTCGTACATTCATGGAGATATGAATCGTGTATGTGGGATCTTAGCTGTGGGCTTGTTCCATACTTTACCAGAGAACAAATATTAGTAGCCTAGAAAGAACTAAGACAAATTGGAGAGACAGCGGGGAGAGAGAAAGAGGAAAGGAGAAAGAATTTGAATTTGACAGTGCATGTGGAGATGTCTAAGCAGAGAAATAGCGTTGGTCCTTCAGCCTCTTTCCTTGGTAGCACTGAAGCCCTGAACAAACAGGCTCAGCCCTGAGTGAGCACTTCTTTGGATAACGTCATTTAACGGAGACAATTACACTACTGTCTCCATTTCGCAAGAGAGAAAACCGAGGAATGGAGAGGTTAAATGTCTTGCCACGCCTCCCTAGTTAATGAGTGGCAGAACTGAGTCTTTTACCCCAGCAGTATGGCATCACAACCCAGGCACTCACTTCCTCTAGGACTCTAATAATATGCCACCTCAAGGATCATGCACAAACATGAATGAGCACCTCCTTTTCTGGACCGCACCGTGCAAGGTGCTGGGCCTAAAAAAGTAGTCAAACACTGGCTGTGTAGGAATGCCACAGGAAGGCCGAGAGCCTAAAAATAGATCTTTGCAAGGCAGTTCATTTAGCGCTCTGACAGAAGGAAGTTGGGGGGTGCACAGAGTTGTAGAGGATTCATGCAGTAATGACCTTGAGCTAGCCCACGTAGGACAGAGGACGTCAATGCAACAGAGACAGCAGCCTGGAGAACGCACTGGCTGCAGGGCTCCTGGGTAAGAGAAGAGGAGGGAGGCATTTATGTACAAAAACATTTTGTACATGAATACAAGGCATTCTTGTACAAAAGCATCACATTGTACATCATAAATAATTGTTCAGATCTTGTCAATTGTGTCTCAATGAAACTGGGTGGGATGGTTAAGGAGTAGGAAGAGGCGAAGGCAGGTGTGGGAACAGACGTTTTAATTACTAAGGGAGATGTGCGTGTGTGTGTGTGTGTGTGTGTGTGTGTGTGTGTGTGTGTGTTGGGGAAGGAGAGCCGCTCCGTGTATTGACCCAAGAGTTCCTCTCCCTTCCAGGGTTCCTCTAAAGGCACTGAGAGGCTCTGGTCACCTCACCTAAGTCTGGGAACCAAGCACCATCAGTATCTTTTCAGAGTGAGAAAGTATAGAATGAGACAACCCTCCATCTCTCCACAGCCAGCACATTCCCATGTACCCTGGAACCACCATGGAGCTGGGTGAAATGCTAGCTACTAAGCCCCACTGCTGGTTTTAGATTCTAGAGTATAGGTGGGCCCTGGGATTTTGTAACCAGATCCCAGGTGACCCCGACACTCCTGATGGAACCCACCTTCTGACTCACACATGCTGGGACTACCATTTTTGGACCAAGCCCAGTGTCTTGAGTGTGAAGGCAGGAACTTCCAGAAAAATCACTTGGATCATCCTTAGGTCACACTAAAATTAGAAATGTCCTCAGAGGAAGATGGCTAAATCTCCTTCATTTTGCTCTAAATGCTTCTTTTATTCTTAAACACTTCTGTAATTTAACGAAACCCAAATCCAAACATTTCTGATTTTTGCTTCATTTTGGTCTGTAAGGGGTCAAAATATGGTGACTTCTAGGGTTCTCTGGAATTTTAAGAATTGGTCCTTTGGAACTTAGTTTGCAAAGCAGGAAGTCAATTGTCCTCCAGAACAAACACTTGAATCAAGCAATTTGTTCCTTTGCAGGGCTTTCATGCAGTAACATTTAAACAATTTTCTATAATCCAGAAGAGTTCAAAATTGAGTCTTTATAGAATGGACCATGAATGTGAAAGCAGGTGGCCTGTGTCTCTGAGTGTGGTCTGCTAGCAAAGACGAAATATATCCTGAGGACTGTTATTCCCTCCTGGGTAGATAAGGCAGGAAAGAGCGAGGAAACCAAGATCACTGGCAAGAAATGATTGAAAGGATGGATGGGGAGGGATCTGTGTGTGTTTAAGGGGGAAGGGGGTGGAGCTAAAACCCTCTGACGTCTCTCAGCTTCAGGTGAGGAGCATAGATGCTACAGAAGAACAACTAACATCTTTCATAGTTAGGATTTAAAAGACGTAAGATTTAAAAGGGTTGTCAAGATGGCTCAGTGAATAAAAACACTTACTCTTGGGTATTGGCACTGGCACTGTGAGCTTTCTAGGGTTAAGAGTGTCCATGATTCCCGAACACACAATTCAACTGAAAAGCATGTTTCCTCAAAGCAGTTCTTGATAGGAAGAATTTCTGGTTCTCAGGATACTTCATAGTACCATGGAAGTAGAGCAGTCATTCCCAGAAGGTCTTTGCTGAGAGGCCCCGAGACACACATCGGGAGGCCGAACTTTTGGTAACTGAAACTGCTTAACGGAGTTAAGAAAATTCCAACATAACCAGCCACGGTGGCTCATGCCTGGAATCCCAGCCCTTGGGAGGGAGAAACGCAGGGAGGGATCGGAAATTCAAGGTCATCCTTGGCTACATAGCAAGTTTCAGGCTAGCCTGGGACACAGGGGACCCTGGCTTAGATACAATAAACAAGAACAAGACACAAAGAGTCCTGAGCCAATGAGGCTGGGTACCAAGCGATAAGGACAGAAGGGGGGTTCACACCAGGGAAGAAGAGGGGCTCACACCACAGCCACGGATACTCAGATCTTCCCACACCCACGCCCTCTATTGTTGTCACATGATTTTTGCTCCACAAGTTACAGACATTACTTGTCTGTGTTGCTCTTTCAGTCAAGGTCTTATAGGGGAAAAAGCCACTCTGACAAGTTGGTGGAAGAGGTAAGGTGGCTAAGCGTATAGGTGACTTGAAGCATGGAAAAACATTGCCTACATAGTTGCTTCTCCTTGGGCAAAAAGTGCCAAGAAGGTGGGAGGGATGAGGAGAAGTGTCCTAAGAACTTGCTCCCGTGTCTATGGGCAAAGGGCTCCTTCTGGATCAGAAGCTGAGGAGAGTCATTTCCTGAACTGAAGCCTGGCCAGAGAGAAGAAGAGTCAATTCTGCAATATCTCCTTCTGGGATGATGCTCTCTTCTGCTTCCCAGGGTCAGCAGGGAACAGGATAGCCTGTCGCTAAGAGTTGTCTCATCCCTCTTCTATAACAAAGCCTTCCTTGAGGACACAGTAAAGCAGAATAGAACACTGACCAGGCCACAAAAGGATAGGGATAGACCTGGATGGGAAGCTGTTGCTATAGTTACTGCTTGTCCTTGGAGTCTGGACCAGTGTCTCATGTATGGATCTTGATTGAAACTACAGGCAGATGTGGAAGAAAGGAACAAGAGATGGACTGGCATCTAGATGACCGAGTGCCTGTCCAGAGTCGCTCAGACCACTGCTTTCCTTTCTAATCATGTTGCAGGAGCCCCTGTACTTTGCTAACTCTGAACAAGGCCCCCCAACACAGAAAGCATCAGTGAATCAGAAGGTGTGTCAAGGATTGGTGATCTGGTATCTGCAGATCACATGGGAGAAATTAGGCATAGCTGACCGCCACCTGCTTGGACAGGAGGCAGCTCAGGGTTTCACCATCAGTGCTTAGTTGCTGAGACTGAATTTTCTCACCTATAAAATGGTCCTTCCTCAGGACCTGAGGGTCTATGGAGACCTGACACATGATTGGCATGGTATAAACAAAGATAGCAGCAGCCACTGGGGCTGTTTTAATTATTTTTTTTGAGAAATTCATATATATGTATGCAATACATTTTGGTCATATTGAACCCCAATTCTCCTCCCCAACTCCTCCCATATGTACCCTCCCCCTTACCTATCCCAACTTTGAATCCTCTTTTTGTTGTGTTTTTGTCCAATTTGTGCACCGGAGAATGGTCTAACTACCAGGGACCACGCCCTTCCTCAGAAGCCCCGGTGAGTAGTCTGTTTCTTACACAAAGTCCTCGGAACTCAAGAAAGGTGCGCAAACGTTGCCAGACGCTCTGCCTTCTGCACTGGGGCAGTCATTCCACATTTGTGATTAGACAGAGGGTCCGGAGATAAGACAGGCTGTCCCAGTGAGCGATGTCATCAGCGTTCCCAGCAAGACTTCCTGTTTCCTTCCTTCAGGGTCAGGTAGAGTCAAAGTTTGTTTGCCTGCAGGCACTGCATTCCACATTTTTTTTTTTTTTTTTTTTTTTTTTTAGGTGGCCCAGGGGGCTTGGAACTGAGAATTTTGATGCTTTCCTTCCTCTTAGTTAGGAAGATGTTTCCAGATGGGGCTAGTCAGGGGCAAGTGGAGGACTTAGGGGAAAGCAAGAGGCAAGATTAGCTTCTTCTGGAGAAGAAGAAAGAACCTGGTTTGTCTTGGTATTCACATTCTTCCTGTTCTGTGGGCTTTATACCTGTTTCTTCTTGGCGTTGATAAGTCCTCCGTCCACCCACCTTAAAGAGTTCATTACACAGACTATATGGTGAAAAGACACCGAGACACGAGTGGGGGAGGATTCATGCAATGTCTACAGGGTATTTAAAATCATTAAAAGATGAACCAAATTCTGAAAAAGGTTATCAGCATGTGGTGTCAAGTCTAAACAATACTAGACACAAACAACCCCCTTTTTTTATTCTAAGGTCTAAAGAATTGCTCCCATCAATGAGGTCCATAATCTTATCTAAGCTAGTTACTCTATGTGCGTGTGTTTGTTAAAAGTTTTTCTAGCTATGAGTGGTGGTATATGTCTTTATCTCCAGGAGCAGGGGTAGGGCAGAGGGCAGGAGGGTTTCTATGAGTTTGAAGCTAGCCTGGTCTACATAGCAAGTTCCCTGGATCTCACCCAGGGAACCACAGTGAGATCTTGTATCAAGGGAAGAAAAAGGCATACTCAACATTGGAGTTAATTCAGACAACTTCAGTCTACATAATGGCTCCTGACAGAGAAAGACTCAGCTACTCCATTGCTTTTAATCCTACACTCCTGGGGGTTATAGAGATGGCTCAGCAATTAAGAGCACTTGCTGCTCTTCCAGAGAACTTGGACCCATAGCTTACAACTTCTGGTAACTCCAAGTTCAGGAAACCTGACACCCCTCTTCTGTCTTCTGACCTATACCACATGGTATACATAGACACAGGCACAAACTCATAAATAAATGCAAATACAAAATATTTAATAATAATAAAAGAGAGTGGGCGCTACTATGGTCAGAACTGTTGGAGCCTGCCACAAGTGTCTCTAGCTCCTGCAGGTTGACACAGATCCTCGCTGAAAATAGAGATTTAAACAGTAAGCCTTGGGACGAAGTGGGGGGGGGGGACGGGACGGGGACGGACGGACAGACGGATGGAGGGCCGGACACATGGGGACGTGGTTCAGCTGATAGGGTGCTTTCCTAACAGCTGAAACGAGAGACCCCTGAGATGCCTGAGAAGAGTGTGGAGATTTGTATTCGTGGGATGGAGAGTGGAATGTTATGTTGTCCCAAAGAATGAAGAGCTGATGAGAAGGGCAGTGTTGGGGAAGGAAGAGGAGAGGGGTCCACAGAACCGAGGGTGGGAGCCTACAGAACCGTGCCCTGGAGAGCTGACGGCACCCTCGGGCCGAGCAGTGTCTGTTTTTGATCAATCCCTGACTTCTAACTGCTCATGCTCACGTTTCCTGTGTGTATTTCACAGAATTCGAAAGTCTGTTTTTTTGTTTCCTTTACTTTCATTTTCATTTGTACCAACTTAGGGCAACACATATACAACATATGCCGAAAGTGGAAGGAGCCCTTTGGGCTGAGTAACCCAGGAGAATACGCAAACCTTTAGGAGTTCACCGGTGACAGAGGATGGCTCCTAATGGTTGGGTTTTTGCTTGGTTCTAAAATCCACTCTGATGTGGGCCAGTTTTCCGCTTCACATGCTCCTGTGATGGTCACCCACTTTCTAGCATCTTCCTAGTTATAATCAGGTGAGTTTAATGGAGGCATCATAGCCACTATAGGCTAGGGTCCTATCTAGGGAGGACCAGGCAACTACACAACATTATACGCCCTGAATCTTAGCATGGATAGATGGTATTCATTCTGAAACAAAGCTGGCTGGTTGACCTGTTACTGAGGAAGCTTTAGTTGTGGACATTGTCTGAGGAAGAACATTCTGCCTTGATCCTTTATTGTGTTGCTCTTCTGAGAATTTTATAGAAGCTATGTCCTGGACAGTGTGTGTGATGAGGAGTTGTTGAAGGGATACATGTTGGCAGATACTTGATTGCCCTTTGTAGGACAGAAGTATCATAGGATTTTACCTTTGTGACCCACTGTTCTACTTTAACTGTTTCTCTTTTCATGGAAATTAAGGATGAGGGAATATGTTTGAAGGGAATGGGGGTGTGGGGGAGCACTTTGATATAAAGTTAAGGGAACTGCATGGAAAGACAGAAGAGCTAATTCTATTCTGGCTCTGATTCTAACAAGGGACCATCACCTTGGTTAAGCCTTCTCCCTAACACGGGGAGTTGGAACAAGCAGTCACCTGGTATGATGTTTAGTTTTCAGTGTCATATTGACAGGGCTTATAGTCACCCGGAAAAGGGTCTTTTCTTTAACGATTTATTTGTCTTTATTTTATGTGCATTGGTTTTGCCTATATGTATGTCTGTGTGAAGGTGTCAGATCCCACTAGAGTTACAGACAGTTGGAGGCTGCCAGGTGGGTGCTGGGAATTAAACCTAGGTCCTCTAGAAGAGCAGCCTGTGCTCTTAACCACTGAGCCATCTCTCCAGCCCATGGAAAAGAGTCTTAATGAGAAATTTTTTAGATCAGGTTGGCCTCCTACTACCGGTGGTATCATTCCCTAGGCTGAACCCTGAACTTTATTAGGTGAAGAAAGCTAGTAAGCGAGTATGTATCAGTGGTACATTGGTTCATCTCTACTGTTGACTGTGGATGTAATTTGGTTAGCTGCTTGAGTTCCTCCCTGAAATTGTAAGCCTAAGTTTCCCCTAAGTCTTTTTGACAGAGTGTTTTGTTATAGGATACCTGGGCTTTCTTTAACCTTTTTTAACCTGATTGTTTTCCTGCCATGCATGAATCATTGGTTCCTATTTGTCTTGAAGGAAACTGTCTTTCATAAAAAAAAACAACAACAACAAAAAAAAAACTGGGTTTCTTTTGGGGGAAGGGTCATGGAAAATGATGAAGCCCTGAAAAGAACCGAAAATGGGCATAGGAGAAACTTTTTGAAGTTCTGAACCATGAGTCCAGTGTTTGCAGATTACACTCGATGCCAGTCACTGTATGCATTATTTTCTGAGTGTGTGCCTGGGATGCGACGTGAAAGAACAGAGGGGCTTGACCAGTGGGTGCAGGCACTGGCATGTAGACCTCAAGAGGGATCGTGCCTTCTAAACAGATTCTTTCCCAGGCCAAGAGCAGAGGGAAGGCCCAGCTCCTTCAACACCCTGCTCTCCGCGTGATACTAGGGGAGCAGGTGACTATTGGAAGAGTCAGTGACAAATACAGTTACCAACAACTCTGATGTCATGAGCATCACAGCTGAGGTATATGAGTGACTCGTGTCATACCATGGGACCAGCCATCATTTTATTTTCCTCCAGGAATGATGTCACCCCAGAGAACCAGAGATTGTAGAGGTCAATAAGAGTCAAGTAAGGGTTGCTGCTGGCAACAGTACAGAGCCATACTTCAAGTTTTCCTCTACCAGGAAAAGGCAGGGAAGGTCCCAGAATCCAACTCAGGCAGATTTCTACTTGGAGTCTGTCTGGGATTTCTGGCAGAGGATGGGGTTTTACTGGAGGCACAAAGTGGTAGAAAGAAGTTGTCAACTGCATTCAGCTGGCTCAAAATATGGAAGGTATGGGATCTTCCACTGCAAAATATCACCACTTCCTGGGAGATTTACTGTAGCAGACCCTTAGGCTCTAGGGACTTAGAGGAAGGGGACAATAACAGTCAGCGTGACTGCTTGGAGGCTGCAGCCGGGCACAAACATGTCCTCTCTGCTGAGGTCTGGTAGGGATTACGTCTATAAAAAACAAACAAACAAACAAAACCAAAACAAAACAAAACAAAAAATGGACTCTCTGAGGTCTGGAGCTTCTTTTTCTTCCTTGTCTCCTTGTTGGACGTAGCTGGCGTGATGTCTTTCCCTTCTTTACTTTCTAACTACTATGTTGGGTGCCATTTGTAGTAGTATGCTGATGTGGCGGCCCAGCGAGGAAGACACAGAGGCATTTTTTGTAGGTACAATCACTGCCAGACCTCAGCAGAGGAAGCCACCATCATGGCAGACACCATACTGGACAGTGGAACCCTGAGAGTCTGAGTCGAGATGTTTCTATTGATACAGGAACTCCTCAGGTTTTCTACTGATAGCACGTGCAGATCATGAGCCATCAAACATCCCCCACATAAATCCAACACCTGCAGACAATAAAAAATGCCAAGACCTAGGCAGCCCTTTTCCCAACAGTGCACAAAATGATTATTTTATATATAACCAAAATTAAACTTCCACAACAGATGGTAATGGCCAAGGCCACTGGATAGCTCATTTGAAGGCAAGGTAAAAGTTTTCATTTTGGATATGAACAGCCTGAGGTCCAATTGAACTCCCAATTGGAAAAGGTCCATAGGCAGTTAGGTATATGGGTCAAAGAATTCAGGTCCATAATAGAAACAGACATTTCGGAGTCATTATGCAAGCATTTAAACCAAAGTGGAGATCGCCTGGGGATGTGTGTCAACAGCATACCAAGGTTGAAGTCATGGGACACTCTGCTAAGAGGAAGATCCGGCAGTGGGGACTGACATGAGACACAGCTGAACTGCAATAGCTTCTTAAAGAAGAAGAGTAGCATTTGGGGTAAAGAAGATGAGGCCAGAAGAGTAGAATGACTTGGCTCTGACTATAGGAAATGAATATTGATTGCGGCTGACACTCTCGCGGGTGAAAGCGGATCTCCAGTATGGTTCCAGCTGGCAGGTGAGACCCTTCGGTTAACACGCCCAGGTAATGCAGCTGCTGGGTTGTTTCCGCTGCCTGTGTCCATACTTTGCTTACAGAGTTTTGAGTTCAGCTTGCCCCTGACTCCACCATTCCAGAATGGAAGATAAAGGTGTCTCTGATGATCAAAGCCACCTGTAACCGCAACAAAGCAAAGTGCGGACAGAGTAGTTAATTCTGAGCTGCCGCTGAGACCAGATGGCAGTTCCATTTCCCACCTGTCTTTGTTTTCCCTGCAGAGTGTGCAGTAAGCACAGAGTGTCCCTAGCGACAAGTGGGGACTGTGGGCGAGGGAGAGGAAAGGGAAAGCCACTTTGTCAACTCCCCATTCCACATCAGAGAGTCAGCTGCAATCCAGTCACCAAGGCTGGCAAAGCATTGTTATAGGAAAAAAAATTAAAAAGAAGCGTTTTGCCCAGGGGCTTGATTTAACAGCACCCTCTTTTCTTCAGCTGAAAATAATATCCAGTTCAAGCTATAGAACGCATCTGGGAACCTAGATGTGGAATGATACATTATAAGGGTTCATGCTCTTTTTGCCCAAACACAATCTTCTATATCCTTTGGTTTCATGGGCTTGAATCCAACCAACTTTGGACTCAAGACATTTGGAAAATAATTCCATCTGTATTGACCAAGCACAAGACCTTTCCTATTGCCACTATTTTCTAAACAATACAGAATCGCAATGATTTATTTATCAGCTATTCTGTACTGGCTACTGTGAGTAAAAGTAGGCGATTTAAAGTATGTAGGAACACACCTACAGGTTATATGGAAACGTTACGGTATATAGGCATTAGAATCTTCTGGGGCTCCGAGAACTGATGCCTGAGGGATGACTTCACCCAGCTTTTGTCTCCAGGCTGATGATGTCTCGCTCTCTGCCCCCGCAGGGATAGAATAGTCAGAGGGCAAGGCGTTCAGAGAGAAAGGGTAGCAGAGTGGAACAGGCTGAGAAACGAGGTCGAGGCAGGAGACGACGTGTCTCCAGCCCAGGCCTCCAAACTTTTTATTTATTCATTTCTTATTTGTGTGTGTATGCCAGGGAACGTGTGTCAAGATCAGAGGACAATTTTATAGAGTTAATTTTCTCCATTTATCGCGGCACGAGTTCCATGGCCAGTCCAGACTAGGATTCTAGCTCTTCTGATCGATCTACGGCAAAGCCTAGAAATGCAATATGGTTCTTATCCCAGTTACACATAGCAAAACTAAGTTTCGACACCATCAAGTCCTGTGCATGTGGCTGTGTAGAAAGATAGTTTGAATCCTTGCAGTCTGGCTCTGGGGTCCTTACCCAGACAGTGCCTAGTTTTCTTTAATACCTGGGACTATCTGGGCGGCCTACTTTCCATGTAGATTCCTGGGCCCCAGCAGGACCTTATTCACCAAACCTTGTGTGTATAGATTTTCAGAAATTGAACAGTGATTCCCACCCCCCCCAAAAAAAAAAAGTTTAATTAATGATAATACACCACTTCCCATCTTTATTCTGGCCCTGGGCAGATCACAGCTTTTCAAAATGTCACTGAATGGATATCATTTGATCCACAAATGTTCAGTTTCCCTGGAAACTAGAGGCCTCCACTGTGAAGTATTTGAAGCACAGGTCTCCTTCAAGTTCCAGTTAGGTCCCCCATCCTCTGGGATATTTTTAACCTCTGACTTCTTGGCCTTGCTAGAGACAAGGGGCTCCTGGGTAATTCTAATTTTCCATATGCAGTCTAAATTCATGGCCATGTCTTGAAGGTTTAAATCAGGTATTCTGCACTGTTCATTAACTCTAATCCACTCTTGGTTTGTATTGTTTTTGGTTTTTATTTTTACATTTTTTTTTAAATCCCCTTTGGAGAAATGAAAGCAAGAACAAGGGGCATTACGCAAACGAGTCTGTCCCCTTGGAGGACAGGCTTCTCAGTAAGAGGACTTGAAGGACTTCCCATGGGCGTGAGGGAAATTGCACACACCATCCGGGGAAGTGGACCAGGAAATCGCTTCTTGTTTTTCAAACAGCAATGAGGCTATCGGGGATGGCTCCCTAAGCCTTGGAGGACGGCGGCTCTGGCAGGCTAAACCTGAGCCAAGATTGGCCAGTTTTTTTCACAATGGTGCCTGCCCCGCTATCCCCGAACTGTTTGTGAAGTCCCCCAAAAAGGCTGCGGGACCAATGGCCTCGTAGTGAAAACAGAGACACTTCTAGATATCTCTTGAGAGCAGCAGCCTGCCTGGAGACGATGACGACGGTGGTGGACAGGTAACAGATTTTTCTCTTTCTGTGTCCCTTTGTAGCAAGACCTCTGGTGACCTGGGGCATTTTGGCATTCCTCTTATGACATTGCCCCGGTCACTCTCTTCCTGGTATTCTTTAGCATAGCTGTGTGCTAGGAAGGTAGCATAGAAGACTCAAGATCTTTTTGCTGCTAGAAGTTCGCAGGGAGGCCGACTCAGGGCCTAGAGCGAGAGGAGGTTGTACTTGAGTAGCTGAAGGAGCTAGAGGGTGCTTGGGTGGGTGGAGCACAGAGCTCTCCTCCCCAGGGCTGAGGGGGAAGGGGCTTGTGTCTGGGCCTAAGAGTCCGTCAGACTTGCTTTGAATGCTGTAGGAAGTACGAAAAAATCTCTGTGGTGTACGGTGTACTTCAATCATATTTTCTTGTATTTTGTCGAAAGCCAGGCTGTGCAACTCTCTCCCCAGAGCCCTTTGTCCTTTCTAAAGGGCCTAACGCAGTTCTCTCTTGTTTGTTTATGTTTGTTTTTGTTTCACATTGTTTGGTTTTTCTAGCTTTTGAGACAGGATCTTGTGTCTTGCTACGTAGCCCCGGTTGGCATGAAACTTGCTCTGTAGACCAGGATAGCCTGGGACTTGCCGTAATCCTCCTGCCTCTGTGTCCAGAGTTCTGTGAAGACAGAGGTGAGTCTTTTCTTTTTTTTCTAACTGAATAGGAATACGTAGATATATTTTTACAGTAGATGACAATTAGTCCCCCGAGTGTTCTGTGTGGTACCAGTTAAAGGGTTACGTTTTGTTCTTCACGGCTCTTAGAGTAAGATGGAGTCCCCCACATTCTCCCTGTCAGATTCTTGTGATGACACTTAATATCTCCTTCTCCGTGGAAGGATAATATGACACACAGAGGAACGTGAACAGCTCACTGAAATTTAGAAAGTATGAAAAAAAAAAAAAAAACCCACTCCTTTTTTCCTACTTTGCTATTTTTGTTTTGCTTTTGGCTTTGGTACTTAATAGTATCAGGAACAACTTCTCAAGGATGAAACGTTAAGATGAACAATTAGTGGTTTGGGTGTTCCATTTGGAGGAACGGAATCTTACTGTAGAAATAGAAAGGGGGAAAAGTAAAGAAATTAACTGACTATGTGGATAGACGGTGGACCGAGGGAAGCCTACATGAAGGCAGAAGAGATTTGATTTCAAATTGTTGGGTCATCTTCCAAATATTTTATTATTTTATTTTATTTTGGGTTTTTCAAGACAGGGTTTCTCTGTCTTGTAACTGGACTTGTAACTGTCTTGTAACTTGTCTGGTAACTCTGGCTATCCTAGAACTCGCTCTGTAGACTAGACTAGTCTCAAACTTAGAGATCCACCTGCCTCTGCTGGGATTAAAGGTGTGTGCCGCCACCGCCGGGCCCCAATGTTTTAATCTTCTGTGAAAAAGTGGCCTTCTCTCTTTGCTCCCACTCTGTATATCATAAAAAGATAAGAAGAAACTTACAATGAATAAGTCCTCACGGGTCATAGGGAATGAGAGAGGCCTTCAGAAAGAAGAAACAAGGAAGGAAAGTGAAAACGAACAAACAAAAGACCTACACTTCATGACAGCTCTCTCGGTGGTCCGTTTGTATTTTCTTGACATTCCTGAGATTTCCGTACCCCTAAACCAGAGACTCGCTCACTCGGTGCTGCTGGAATTGAGATTCTGCTTTAGACAGTCTTGCTCAATTTGCTGTGCAGTCTCCTTTCCAGAGCTGTCACTAAGCTAGTGAATCCTTTCAGCCCTCTGCACTGACCTGATGGGGGGGTGGCTGGGTGGCCCGGTGCTGCACTAGAATGCAGTCACATCACTGTCTGCGTCACAGGGTGCTTAAAGATATTCGTTGCAGGCTGCGAGCTCCTCTGCATGGTGAGGCCCATCAGTCTCCTGTATGTTCCAATTCTGTCTCTTATACGCGCACACGCAGCTGCTGTCCTCGTGAAAGACACACTTATCTCTCCTTTCACCATGCTTTGGTAAAACTGGCATCTGATTCCTGCTTTACTGAAGAAAAGACGAGAAGCCTTTATAAACCTCAACATTTTATAGACTGAGAAAGCGAGGTTAACTAATTTGTCCAACTTTACACGGCGACTCTCTTAAGGGGCTCAGAGTTGAGATGAATTCAGATCTCTTTTCAGCTCTTCCGCCCCTTTCGTAGCTAAGAATGTGAAGATAAAAAACGACAAAGACTTGACTCGATGAGCTTTGCTTCTCGGTGAACGCTTTGCTGGGGATTTTCTTTTTTTTTAAGTGCATCAGATTATCGCTTCATTTGGATATTGGCATACCAGGATACTTGCTGTCGGTCTCTTGTCCTAAACCCACACACTTCACAGTCGCAGTCGGATCAGAACCTCTGTAAGAGAGCTATGCGGTTTGTAGTTTGCTCTGCAATGTCCTCAGTGGTTCCTTTATGCCCCCCAGGCTGAGAGAAGGTATCCTGTCTGTGAGGGGTGAAGTGGTTTTAAGTGATGCAGTTAAAATGAAGCGACATTACCTGGTTGTGATTCTGGAAGGCTGAGGCTGTGCACAGCTGTGAGCGTTATGAGCTAGAATCTTGGCAGGCAAAGATGAACAGGATTCCTGTCTCTACCCACAGTGGCATTGTCTTTCCAGTTTAGACTGGAATGACCCCAACTGACTTGACACAGATACGTTAGCTCCTGGTACTTGCAGATCTTACGGGGTCTGATTAAATGTTCTAGTAAACAGGATGTGCTCAGCTAAATGCGTGAACTGGCTACGGGCACGCCGTAAATCCACGAGTGATTTACCATTTCTGCATTCCGGTTCATGTTGTTTGACTCTGGATACCACCGTCAATAGAAATGGAATCTTACTTCCTAAAAGATAATCATAAAAGTAAAGACTTTAAACATATGGCCTAGTGGAATTAGATATTCCAAAGTGGCTTGGTAGGTCTTACAGAATTAAAAATACAGAGAATCTTGTTCTGTAATTATTTTAGACCCTTAGCACGAGGTAAGGTGCAAGCCCTGAGAATTTTACTAACGTGTATCTATCGAGCGCTTCCCGTGTCCCGAGCACTTTGCCCAGTGCTTTGTAAAGATTACTCTTCTTTAGTTGTGCCTATAAACCTATGTTATTTTATAGTTAAGCAAATATACAAAGGTTAAGTAAATTGCTTAAGGAAAAAAATAACTAGTGGCTGACAGAGTCATAATTACATTTCAGCCAGTCTGACTTCAGAGTCCGTTTACTTAATTATTGTGCCACACTCCAAAAACCACAACAGCAGCGGTTCCAAGAGGTGCAAAAGGCTGGGCCTGAAGAGTAGCCAGGTAGGAAAATGCAAGTGCATCTCAAAAATAGACTGCTCCCCTGAAGGAACGACCCCGTACCACAAAGAATTAAGGACTCAGGCTGGGTGTATTGTTTAACGCGGCCAGGCTTTGGGTTTCCCATTACCAAGTGGGGATAATGATGGTTC
Source organism: Cricetomys ansorgei (assembly GCA_026225945.1). Taxonomy (NCBI): domain Eukaryota; kingdom Metazoa; phylum Chordata; class Mammalia; order Rodentia; family Nesomyidae; genus Cricetomys; species Cricetomys ansorgei. The sequence continues at coordinate 3,994,976 of JAMJFZ010003581.1, read as the reverse complement.
TCGCAAGGCAGGGCTGTCGGGAGTGAGCAGTCTGATGGGTGTGTGTGTTTAGTCTTAAATCTAGTCTGTAGACATGCTTGATGACAAGGTGGCGGTCATCGTTATTGAGTTAAAAAGCGGGGAGGGGCGAAAATAATTCATGAAGCTCAAAAAGCTTCACACCGACACTTAGAGGTGCCTTAACCCATGTTGACTGTTAATATTTGTGCCGTATTTTGTAAAGAAAGCCACAACAAAAGCTTTCGAATAGATAGATCTGTCTATACTCATATATTATGGAGACGACTTCGGGAGAGCTACTTTTGTATTAGGTTGCTACAGTGATCTTGTCGGGTGCCATTCATCCTCAGGGAGTCTGGAAATGTCCGTAGCATTGAGTTGGATGTAGTGGTGACCTAGAGAGTGTGTTCAGAGCAAAGTTTTTGGCTGCTGTTGTGTGGGGTTGGTGGCCAGGGGAAACGGGGAGGGCGACACTCAGGAGATTACAGACTCCATCCAGGTGTGACTGGGTAACAGCCAAGGCCAACAAGAGAACCATGAGTTCCGAGAGAGTCACCAGTCCCTTAATTCCTGGTAGGATGAATACCATCGTGAAAACCATGAATACCCTACCCCCATCATCCGGTAGCACAGACAAGACGGCAGATTAGGTTTTAAAGGAATCCCGTTTAGATGCAGATGGAATTGGTCCAGCTGGAGTTATGTGCCTAGTATTTAGCAAACGTGTCAGGGCAGAAATAAAGCTCTGGATATTCTCACATAAACTGACTATTCAAACTCTGAACTGGACAGGCTCCCCAAAAGCAAAGGTGTCAAGAAGGAAAAGCCAAAACTGAAGGAAAGGCCTTTGGCAGGACTCAGGCTGCCATGGTTGTAGGACGGGTGGATGAGAAAGGAGAGGAACAGAAGGAATAAGGAAGAAAGGACGTGTCCGAGGAGGGGACACGGGTGAGAAGCCAGAAGGAGCCCTGGTGAGACACTTTATCGAGTTCTTTTTTTTTTTTATAAAATACGCGTGTGTGTGTGTGTGTGTGTGTGTGTGTGTGTGTGTGTGTGTGTGTATGCCTGTACATTTTGAGACAGGGTTTCTCTGTGTAGCCCGAATTCAGTCTGTAGTACAGGCTGGCCTCTAACTCTCCAACTCAGAGATCTGCCTGCCTCTGCCTCCCAAGCGCTGGGGTTAAAGGTGTGCACCACCACTGCCCGGCTGTACTTTTTATAATAAGTCACTTGGTCCAAATGAGGACATCTTAGAGCAGTGAGGCCTTCTAAGAATATTGCATTTGGAGAGAAAAATGAATACTTCCTCTCCCTCTCTCTCTCTCTCTTTCTGGGTTGTGTTAAAATTAAAAAAAATTTCCTAAAGGGAGAAATTAAAAACTTACTAGAATTAAGATTATGACCAAGGGTACCCACACCAGATCATAAGAAGGTGGTGTGGCCAGAGCTGAGTATTTTATTCTATTCCTTTCCTGCTTTCTTCCTTCCTCCCTCTCTTTCTCTCTCTTTCTCTCTCCCTCTCCCTCTCCCTGTCTGTCTGTGTGTGTTTCACATGTTCCTGGAGGGGTACATATGCACGTGTGAAAGCATGTGTGTTATGTGTGTGCGGAGGGTAGATTCTACCTCTGGGTGTCTACCTCAGTGGATTCCCACCTTGTTTTTTGAGACAGGCCCTCAATGAACTTGGATGTCAGTGAATTAGCTAGACTGGCTGGCCAGCAAGCCACGGGGATCCTTCCAGCTCCACCTAGTATTACAGATGCTTTCTGTTGCTGTTGAGCCTGGTTTGTTTTTTTGTTTTTGTTTTTGTTTTTAATGTGGTTCTGTGGGATTGAACTCGGGTCCTTATGTTTGCATAGCAAGCACTTTGCTGACTGAGCCTGCTTCCCCAGCCCAACATGTTGAAATACTTTTAAATTACATGACAAATTACTACTGTTCTCAGTTCTCCACAATGAAGTAATGAAATAGGTGAGATTTGGCTCTGCAGAAAACCCCAGGCTGCAGGGTGACCACATATCATTATTTAACTACCCACCCAACAGCTGGAAAACCACAGGACTGTGAAGCTTAAACCCACTCCTTCTCCATCTATCTCTATGGCCAACCACAGGACTACCCCTTTCTGCCATTGGAATGTCTGCTTGGCACTCATTGTTCTGCCTGGTGCAGGGAAACCCCTTTGTGTAATACATTGAAGTTATGAGATAGAACAGATAAGAGTTCCATTAGAAACGTCATGTTTTTTTAAAGACGGTAATCTCTGCTTAAAGGTTAAAACTCCCCCCAGTGACTTGCAAGGAGGCAAGAAGGCTAGCGGGTTATCAAGAATCAACACATGTGTAGTGTGTTTTGGAAAACTCCATCCCATTGTGTACAAACAAATGTTCCTCTGTAATCAGATAGTCCCGGAGCTGCTGGGACACAATGCTGCCTCAGAACCTTGTTTCAAGGAAAGGAAAATTAAATAGGAAAAAAAAAAAGCTCTTCAATAGGATTCTTTAATTGGCATTGTGTTTCGTGTTTGTGTTGAATAAATATTTACTCTATAATCCTGCGTGTGCCAGGGATGAATCATCGAATCAAATAGGGTCAACCAAGATAAGTCTTATCACTTCTGAAGTTGTAAATACAGGTCTGTTGGGAACCTCTTAAAGCTACACTTGAGGATTTTGAATCCAAACTTCTGTAGCTCTGGAGGGAGGTTGTATATGGACAACATCCCATCCTTACTGGAGCCTCAACCATCATGCAGATGGACAAAGACTATCTATCTATCTATCTATCTATCTATCTATCTATCTATCATCTATCTATCTATTTTGGTTTCTTCTTGTGTGTGTGTGTGTGTGTGTGTATCTCTGTGTGTGTTCATTCATTTTTACACATATGTGCAGATGCACACCCTTGTGCTTATGAAGACAAGAGGTGTCAGTATCTGTTTCTATAACTCCCACCTTTTTGGTTATTGCTTTTGACTCACTGAACCTGGAGCTCTCCAATTGGCTGCCCTGGCTAACCAGTGAGTTCCAGGAATGCTCCTGTCTCCACCTCCCCAGAACTGAAATTATAGGTACATGCAATCATGCTCACTGGTGCTGGATATCCTAATTCAGGTTCTCACATTTGTACAGCAAAGCACTTTACTCACTGAGTCATCCCCCCAGCCCAAAAGTTGTTTTCTCTTTGCTTTCTTACCATCCTGACAATCTAACCCAACTCTTTGTACAAAGTAGGCAATTGCTTTTGATGTTGAGCCACACCCCCAGTAAACAGAAATGGCCTGTGTGTGAAGCTGAAATGTGGCACTGTCACCCATTACCCACCTGTTAATAAATTGTCCATTTGCTTCCTAAGAGTTCATCGTTGGTTTTTTTCATGATATTTATTAAGTTCAAGCCATGCCAATTCTCAAGGAATCCAATACCTGGCCAGCTAGGCAGAGACTTCATTCCGTCTTCTCCTGCTTCTGCTTCTCCATTCTGCCTCTCCATTCTGCCTCCCCTGCATCCCCTGCTAGCTCCTTTAATCTTTTCCCCAAGCCCCCTCTCCACATCCAGGCCTTCAACACAACACAATGGTCTCTTAGCATACTCATATCATATCAGAGTCTTCTCTGATCCTGGTGCAGACCTTTAATGGGATCAGGCACCTTCAACTATAATAACAATTGGCCTTTACCTGTGGAGATCTGAGCAGCTAGCACAAAGGTGTAAACGCACAGGAAGCAGAGCTGCAATGCATCAGGCTTCACAGCTGCTAGGCAATAGGAAGCCCTTTTACAAACTGAAAACAGCACACAAGAGTTAAATATCCCACAACACCCACCATCTAGAGGAACTCTGCTCTGCATTATTCTCTCTTGGTAGGGCCATAAATGAACGTACTGTCTTTATTCTCAATATTGATTTTGATGAGGATATGTTTCAAAAAAAAATCTAGTCTGTACCCTAAGACAAGGAGGTAAGGAATATAAAGAGACAGCTACTACCCTACTTCCAAAGGGTACAGCAGCATGTCTCATTAGTGAGCCCCAGGCCTGTGGAGTCAAAGGCAAGGCTTTCCTGGAAATCATCCTACTGTGCAATACAATTGGTTCCATTCATAAAAAGAGAGAGCTACAGATAGAGTGTCACCCAAGCATGTGACGTAAACTGAATGACCACCAGTCTCTTGAGACCATTGTAAGAAAGTTCTGGAGTCCCGTGCTTGCCACCTTCAATTGCTCACCTCCTACACCCTCTGCCACTCTTCCCAGGATGATCACTACCCCAACCCGTGATACCTCCATCCCTTCTGAGAGAACATCCTATCTGAAGGTCTGATAAACACCCTCGGTCCCTCCTTCATGGACCTCTCAGCATCACTGGACATTGGTGACCACACCCTCCTTCCTAATGCCAAACTTTCCTGACTCACAACATTCTCTGTTAGTTTTCTACACTTGTTTTTGGAGACAGGGTCTCACCGTGTAGCTCAGGCTGGCCTTGAACTCAACAGTCCTGTGCCTCAGCCTCACAATCACTGGGACTGTAGGTGTGCACTGATACAGTGGGCCTCCTCTCTCTCTCCTTCTGCTTGAGTCTCATTCCTAAATATCTGAGTGCAGTCATCCTCTTGGCCTGGACTTCACTGATTAGAATTCTGTTGGTTCCAGCCTTCTCTTCTACCTGTCTCTTTATTAAATCTTAACTGATCCTGTGGTCAAAGTTATCAGTTGTGCCTACCTGGAGTACTGCTCATCTCAGAATATCTGTCTTCTGCTCTCTTTCGATGTCCAGGCACTATGACCCATTTATAGGTCCTTAAGTGGTCTATGCTTTTTCCTAACTCAGGGCCTGTGCATGTGGTGTTTCCTACCTGGAACCCTCATCTTCTAGTCCCCCCCCCCCCACTTCTATCTCTATCTTAAAAATAATTGAGATGCACGTTTCAGGTTCAGCTTAATTAAACACAAGCCCAAGACTGGGTCACATCCCGCTTACAGTTGTTGTTTTGTTTTGTTTCCAGAAAGTTCAGCACACTGATAAAGTGATCCACACTGTATTTGGGCTTCTGACATTTAAATTCTTGCTCAAAGTAGTTTAAGCATCCTGTGGCTCAGCTAATTTTAGATCACACTGTTAATTAGAAAGCAAACCCAAAACACTTCAGTGGGATTGCTATAAAGATGAAGTGATTAAATATAGTTGGTTCTCAGCATCGGGTACATAACAACTACTCAAGAGCCATTAATACCACAGTGACTCCAGTAATTGATGCTTTAATGATGTCTGTCTGCTTCATTAGACATCAAGCTCCATGGAGACAAGACCCAGTGTCTTGTTGACTGCCACTTCCTTGAGCCCAGTGGAACAGCTGGCACGTGTCAGGACGTAATAAATGGATCCATGAACAGATGATTGAGGGAATCATGGCTTCACGGAACAACTAGGACAATACATGTCATGCAGGCAGGAAGGTCCAGGGCCTGCATCAGTGTGTGTAGGTGTTCAGGGAATAGGACTATTTATAGCTGCATGTATCAAGGGACTATCCTTAGGAGGCAGCCTTTTCCTGGACATGGTGGGTGGGTAAACTTTGAATGCACAGGGACTGCCGGGCCTACGAGACGAAGATTAATGAACCAAGTAAATGGCAGGATTATCTTAGTTTGCCAAGCACTTAAAAATAGTTTGCTGATAATTGTTCCCTTCCACCCTCAAGAATGGTTTTTGTTTGATTTTTTGCTTTTGCAGGAACACTGGAGAAAACTTCTTGCCCTAGTTTAGATTACCCCCATATCAGCCAACATCAGTAGTGGAAGTATAGGGAATGCTTATTAAACATATTGTTAAAAAAAAAAAAGCTAGGTTATGGAGAGGCCTTGGGTACCAGTGAGATTACTTTTACTTTGAAAATCATTTAGAGCTGAGCCTAGAAGGACTAGAGGGAAAGATGCTTCGGACAGGCCCACGTTGTCTCTAAGGAGAGATGGGCCAAAGGAAGAAGGTGGCAGCCATTGTTGACATAGTACCCAGGTCAGGCAGGGACCCTAGGCCAGGTCACACAGCAGAGGGGTGGTGGCTTCTGTCAGATTCAGAAGTAAATCTGGGAAGGATTGCATCTGAGATGCAAAACATGTAAAGAATTGTACATGCTTAAAACGGTCATGAGACTTTCCAAGGCCAACGGCTGGAACTCAGTTTGCAATCACGAGTCTGTCGAATCCTTGCCTTTGCTCGTAAGAAAGTAAAGTGGCCTGCCCTGTACCACACAGATAACTGATGGCAACGTGAACTTAGAATTGACGTTTCAGTTGCCTGGCCTATTTCAAGAAAAGTTTTCCATTTATTATTGTTGCTATTTCACCAAGAAATTCATCTCAAATGCCCTTTCCCTGGTGGAATAGATGTCTCAGCGGTGTGGCAATGTGCCCTAAACAAAGAAGCTTCCATGTCTATATCTGGAAAGCAAGTAGGAAGAGTTTAGTAGTCTCCCAGAGATATGGATCCTTGAAAGGGTTAAACGGCGCAATCCTTTAACTTTTAGAGATGATATTTCACTATGTAGCTGAGGCTACCTTTAATCTCATGATCATCCTGCCTTTATTTCCTGAGTACTGGAATTACAGGTTTATATTAACGGTGCCCAGAAGGCATCGCCCTTAAAAAGAGCTTAGCACCACACTGGGTCACAGGAAGCTCAGGGGTTGTGACCCTACCATGACCTGCAATTATCCAAAGTCCTATCCACGTGGTTCATCAGGCTGTAGGAAAATATGATTAGCTGGAATTTTAAATCATTGTTTACTGCCTGATTTCTAACTGTCTCCACCCCTAGCTGGCTTTCAGACGGTAATCCCGAGATGGGTGAGCAGATTTGATAAGGGGTAGACGAGAGAACATGCAAAGGCAGAGCTGTGTGTTATCAAGCCAACCACTTTGGAAACATCTTGGTGTCCATGTGGCAGTCCACTTAATCACCAGACAACCTGGATGTGACCGTTTTATGAATAGGAGCTGAACTCGGCAAGAAGCCTGTGTGTTTTCTTCTGCTAATAAAATCAGGGTTAGCCAGGACCATTGGCAGGATTCTAGGAGAAAGGTTGGTCTTCAGTGCAGGGTGTTTCTCAGGTTTGGGAGAACAGGCTGGGTCTTCACACACCTTCCCTGGTTCATAGCCACTATGCAAGAGACCATCACGATAGAGAGCAGAGGAACCAGACATGTCATGGTCCAAGTGTTGCTGAGAGTCACTGTGAATTATTCCCTGAAAGTGACATCAGCCTATACTTTTCTTTCTTCTGCCTCTTTTACCTCCATAGACAGGAAGATGGGTCTGGGTTGACCAGGAAGTTGCTCAGCAGGATGGGGCTAATCCTGAGAACTGGACCTCATTTCTCAGATGCTGTTCTCAGAATCAGCCAGCTCACACAGTAGGTGACTTATATTAGAGTGTCTAGTGCTTGAATTTGTTAAGAGAAAGATTGGGAATGACAGCAGATAATTCCTGCCTCCCCCCACCCCCAACCTCATGTCTCTTAGTCTTTGACCTTTACCCAACTGTGTTAGAAGCAATATGCATTTCTAGAGGCATTTCGGCTGAAGGCTCCCTTGACCACACATGGCCTTGAATGTGGGAGGCAGCTCCAGGTCTCAACTAGAAGACTGTCAATATTTTCCCATTAGCTGATTTACAAAGCACCCACTGGTTTCCTCCTAGGTGAGAACTCCTGTGATCTGGAGAGCAGGTGTGTTAGTTAATAAGATCAGTAGCGAAGCTTCAGGCTTCTTCCCTCATGAAGCAGGAACCTCAGTAGCTGAAGTGGTGTCCAGCTGGCTCTCTGTTCACTTCCACCAAGCCCCCATCACACTGGCTGTGGATTATTTAGGATACTGTTTTCCCTTCAGAGTGGTTGGCTTGCTCTTTTCTTCCAAACAATGCCTCATCTTCACAGTGGAGCTGACAACTGCCACTCATCCAGAGGATGCCCAAAGGATGTGGTCCTCCCTGTGTCTCTTGGGACACACACCTCACACGCATACCAAAGGAGTCAAACAACATGTTTTTCTCCAAATGTCTCAACAGAAAGAAGAATGTCAACTTTACCAAGAATGCCCCAAAGAAGGTTAGAGGTAGAGAGAAATGGAAGCCTGTTGGCCACTGGCTTATATTAGTGTATCAGATGTGACCATTTAGGGACATTATAATTCATGATATCTCTGACCCAAACAAAAACATACAAACAAAAAAGGTTCACTGAAACACTGAAGAAGTACAGATTTGTAGTTGGCTCTGGTCTCCCCTGTGCCCGAGTCCCCCCGCTAGGTGTAAGTCTAAGGAAGGCTCGCTAACTCTCCTGTTATTATTTCTGATACCCTTGATAAATTGCCTCATCGTGGTGCCAACCAGTATATACCATACTATTTTGGGGCCTGAGAAGATCAGTTTGCCTCCCAGGGGAGCGTCCTTTGGAGATATGGATGGGCTGGTTCATCTCGGAGATAGTTGCTATCCACGGACTGCATCAGCCTACGCCTGCTTCAAAATGTAGGCTGTGCTTTCCCTGCAGTGGACGGATCTGGCCTGGGGCATCCGTTCCCACATTGTCCTAAATCACTGGGCTGAAGAATCTTAAAAATGCACGGATTGCCGGATGTGCAAACGGAAACATATCCCAGAGCCTTGCCTTTCCCTCCTTCTCACCAAGGACTAGGAAAAGGCAGTTGGCTCTTGCTGACTGACACGGTTCTTCCTGATACAGCCACTGTCAGTGTGGCATCCTGATCCCAACATTCAGGTGTTCCCTGCAGCTTCCTTCCTCGTGGCTGCTCTCTGCCCTTCGCTGGCCACTGAGGTGATAACCATTGCCATAGTCACCGTGCTTTGGTACCTTCGATTCTTTTCTATCCTCTTTTACCCTAATATTTTCTCAGAGTCGGAATCTCAGGAGCTCTTCCTGGCTTTTAATCGTATTTGTCTCAGGAGCTTCCGAGGGAAAGAAGGGAGGAAGTATAGTGATCCCTACTTTACAGACGATGTATTGGGGTGGAGGAACACAGGAGATTTAGTCAAGGACCTGGGTCATGATAACGATCCTAGACCCCGATCCGAATCTCCCATCTCGGTCTGTGTTCCTTTTCACAGGCACGCGTGGACATAGAACATCACAGTGGGAGGGGTTGGGGGCGTGGCTCGGTGGGTCAGATGCCTGCTTCATTACCGTGTTGCTCCATCCCGAGCACCCACGTGAAAGCCCAGTACAGTATCTGTAATCTCTGCACTGGGTTGGCTGTCAGGAAGGTCCTGGGCTCAGTGACCAGCCCGTTGAGTCGGTAGATGAACACCAGGTTCAGTGAAAGGCCTGCCTCAAGAAATAAGGTGGAACGTCACAGAGGAAGATTCCTGATGTTGGCCTCTGGCCTCCTTACGTGCATGCACAGGCGAGCCAACCTGTGTACACACTTCGTGTGCTCTGCGAGCGTGCAAGTGTGAGCATATACAGCCAGAAAAGAAAGGTCTTATACCAAATCATTTCTCTTGGTTCCTGCACGGACTTACTTGCTTTGAGATTATTGCTCTGATTTTCAAATACCATGGTGATTAATTTGGTTATAAGAAGGCTCCTTTTTACACCACTAGCATGACAGAGAGAGAATGTTTAAACGTAGCACATATGATAGGACGCTTTATCGCATTAATATTAGGTTTTGTACCGTGATACAACTAGTATTATAAAAATAAAACGTATTTTTATAACCAAATACTAACGAGTTTTAACCTATTAAGATTGCCAGAAGGTCAATTGAATGGGTTGCTTACATAATTCGTATTAAAAAGTGGGTTAAGATAGAATAGGGTGGACTTGAAAATACCAAAGTACATCGAAAAATAGCAAAAGTGAAGCCAGCTTTCTGAAGGCCTTTATGCGCAGCGGAGCACACTAAGGGGACTGTTTCTACCTCTCCATGCATACGTACGTACGTGGGATGTGCGCAAGCCGTGCTGCACGCGTGCAGACTGGGGGCAACCTCAAGCGTCCAGCCTTAGCTTCTACCTTGTTTGAGGCAGGGTCTCTTTAATGCTCACGGCTGCGTACAGCAGGCTAGCCGGCCAGGAGCCTCCGGAGGAGAGTTCTGTTCGTTTCGTTTTCACATCTGTCCACAGCAGTGCTGGATTGTAGATGGCACTGGCTCACCTGGCTACACGGGTGCCGGGATCCAAACTCCTGTTCTCATATTTGTGTAGCGAGCACTTCACACACCGCATCATCCATCCTCCAGGCCTAGTGGCGTCTCTTACTAAGCAGTCCATCCCTTTTTCTTGCTCTCTTTCTATGGTCTGTTTTTTCCCCCTCTCTTTCCTTCACCCCACTCTTCCTCCCGTATACAGGACCTGTGCCCCCCCAAACCTGTTACCTTTATTTTACTTGGCTCACGTTACCATCTCAAAGTACCCTCCCCTCACCCTCCCTGATGTGTTTGTCTCCCCACGGAGAGGCAGAAGCCTCTCTCCCAGGTTTGATCCTCGGAGCCCTGTCTCTAAACCATCGTGCTTCCATTTCAGGCGAAAACAACTGGAAGCGGAAGGAATGAAACCGCGGAGGACAGTCACGTTCGGCCTCGCGCTCCTCGTGATCTGTTTCTCAGAAGCTACGCTGGGCGTGACGGTGGAGCCCATTGTGCATCCCTCGGTGAGTAAACCCATGCGTGCTGTCATTTCCTGGTCACGGCTCTTTGATTTCCTGGTAGGGCGGCAAACAGAAGAGAGCTGTCTTGAGACAGTGCTGCACGTGGCTGTAACTAATCCCTGGTGTCTCTACCGGGTCTGCAGTATGAAATCAGTGCTATCAGCGGAGACAACCCAGGCCAATCTCCCTTACTAGACTGCTGTCTCCACCAGGCATGTCCAAGCCGGCCAGTGGACCGCACACAGCCAAGCAAAGCTATAAATGCAGATCAAACCCAAAATTGTAAAATTACTTAAAACGGTCAGATTAAAAAAACATCAGTAACAACAACAACCGTATAACTCGGGGGCTGGAGAGATGGCTCAGCAGTTAAGAGCATTCGTTACTCTTCCTGAGGTCCTGAGTTCAAGTCCCAGCAACCATGTGATGGCTCACAACCATCTATAATGGGATCAGCTGCCCTCTTCTGGCATACAAGTGTACATGCAGATAGAAAAACTCAATTGCACAGTTCTAAATAAACGTTGTAGGCCACAACATCATGTCCCATCTCAAAGGATGGAGATGCCTGCTAGCCTGAGGGTTCACAACGAAGCTTAGTGGCAACAAAGCAGATTTGGAGTGCTGAGCAGAAAATGTGTTCTCAAAGGATTTTACCTGAGCATCAGACCACAGCACAGTTTAAAAGCCATTAGTTTCTGTGATTAGGGAAAGAGAAAGGAAGGATAGAAAGAAATTTTCACTCCTTTTGCAGGTGGCCTTGGTAGAGATAGAGAAAATGGTAGAAATTTTCACAGCCTTTTTCGGCTGTCCTAAGCTGGGAGAGGACTAGCTGACAGTGAACCGGACTAGCGTCTCAGCTCACTCTCTGCAAACCCAGTCTCTCTAACCGGTGTTCTTCTTTGCAAGAATCAATGCACCAATGATGGACAAACAAACCAACACCCACCCCGGCTCTCCGGCCTTCAAACCTTTTATACGCTAACCAAAAGTTCCCATAAACCCAACAGCACACAATCTCAAGAATAAGCTACACCTGCCAAAAACCGCTGTACCTAATGAAATGATAGCCACCTAAATCCAACTCATAATCATCCACCACACCTGTGATGGGAACGTAAACCTAGTCCAAACGCAATTTTGTGTTTTTAAAGAGACCAAAATAACAAAACTTCTTCCAAGTGTCCCGCTACAACGTCTGGCTGCTTTTCTTCTTCCCTCTTTTATTCTTTCTCCCCTGATCACTGCCCCACTACCCCCCAGCCCCTAGCATAAGGGTATGCTAGCCACATGAGGGTCAGGGTGAGTCTTCTGTTCTCAGGCAATCCTCTATGGACACACCCAGAGGTGAGCCTCAATCTCCTAGGTGATCCTTGATCCAGTCACGTTGAAAATGAAGATTTACCATCTCAACAACTTTGTCCACTTTCTTTTTTTTTCCACTTTAGGGTCTTTTCATTGTTTGGTCTAGGTTTTCTTTGTCTTTTTCGTTTTTATCTCTCATGACTTGAAGGATGTACACAGTATGTCTCTTCTTCCAAAATCTGGTTTGTGGAGTACAACTGAGGCAGGAGAGTGAACCAGCCTACCCATCTAGACTAAGGGGGAAACATTTGCACCTGGACAGTACTGGTTATTCAGAAGATGTGCTGTCTCAAGCGAGAGTTCGAGGTGATTTCCACATCGAGGTTGGCCTGACCTCTCTTTCATAAATGACCCCAGTGACCACACTGACAGTAACAAGCTGTACATATGTAACCTTGGCATCATACCTGGATTGAAGTCCAGCTCTGACCCACACAGGCTTCAGAGACTTCATTAATTTTCCTCATATCCCTGAGCCTATAAAATGGGAATGAATAATTTCTCTGGCTTGTTGTAGGGATCAGGCTAGTTCGGAGGCCAGGGGCTTCTGAGATGGTCCTTATAGTCGATGTGTATTGCTAGCCTTCTGTAAGGAGTCTTGATAAGGTGATTATCCAACTAGGAAGCAAAAGGTTAGGTTGGCATTCTAGGCTAACAAAAGGAGTGGGTGACAGGCTCTGGTGACAGGGGCTGAGCCGTGGGACGGCCGAGTCTCCGGTGAACATCTTGTTTGCCATCCTGTTCCTTTGGATTTTCGTTTACACCTTTCAAACTGAGGAGATGGTTCAGCTGCTGGACCATTTTTGCTGTACAAGAATGAAGACCTGAGTTTGGTCCCCAGCATCCACACGTGGGAGGGGGGAGGCAGGAGGATCCCTGGTGCTCACTGCCAGCTGGCCTGGCCAAACTGGTGAGCTCCAGATTAAAAAAAAGAGAGATCCTGTCTCAAACACAAAGGTAGAGAATAACTAAAGAAGACATCCACATGTATATGCACACACACACACACACACACACACACACACACCACCTCTCATTCCTGGTTGCTATGGTTATGAATTGTAATGTAAATATCTGATATGCATTTGGTCCTATGCAACCCCTGTGAAAGTGTCCTTTGACCCCCAAAGGTTGCAATTCACAGGTTGAGAACTTCAAGTTTAGACCCTCCCCAACTCCAGGCCACCCCATTTCCACCAAAATTACTTAGAGAGTCATCATCATATCCGAAAGGTGGGGGTCTTCCTGGCATTGGTGACATTGTCTCTTCCTGCTGAAGCTCTGCCATCAGGAAGTCCCCACTGGACAGAGTTGTAGCTCAGGGCCTCATTTAGAGAACTTTGCAGAGTGTGTACACAGATCCAAGTGGGAGCTGTTTTGTCTAGCCTGAAAACACGGCAGAGCTTTAGGGTCCTCCAGCTAGACCCATATTCCTTCCTTAGGCTTTCCAGCCAGAAAGCAAAACTGAAGAGACTAGCAAGTGCTAGAGTCTCATAGTTACCCAAACTAGAATTTCCAGGGCACACAGGAGCACATACCACTGCTGCAGACTGCGTCCAGCACTTTGTACAGCTCTGCACAGATTATTGTTTACAATGTAGGAACTGGGACTTAGGGAGGAAAGGATGGCTTTTCCAGTTAATAGGAGGGGGCAGTGGGAGTCAGCTCGTGATGTGACTCTAGCCCATGCTTGTTTAAATCAAGGTCCTGGGACCTAACAGCCCAGTTCTGCTCAGTACTATACAACAGAGAGATGGTAGGGATAGGCTGTGGGAGCAGGACCTTGCTAAGATGTGTCCAGAAAGCTCCAGATGGTTACTCTAAAGATTTGAGAAAGCTGTGACCCCCAAAAGTCACCTCCACACATGGGAGGTACTGACCACTAAGGCCCCAAGCCTGTAGTTGTACTCAATCAGACTGTGGGGAGGAAAAGCAAGATTCTGTCCTCACAAAGACTTGAGATACTCTGCATTGGAAGTGAAATGGTCCTTGGTTTTTGACAGGCCACAGCCAGCAGGATCTGGGGGGGACTCCACCCGAAAACAGGAAGTGTTAAAACTTGGTCCTGGAGAGCTGCTCAAAGGTGGTCCTTTGAGATGGTCTCCTCTTGATTTGTCTGAGCCCTTCAAACACAGCTCAGGACTCAGAGGGGTGGCTAGCCTCTCCCCAGCCCCCAGGGAGGATGAAGACAGGACTGCAGGGCAGAACCTTCCTTCTGCCTGGGCATAGGGCCAAGCCGGCAGTAAGGGAAACTGACAGTAACCACCCTATACATCAACTTGGTGACTTCAGTTCCTGTGTGCTTGCATTCCTCTGAGCTAATCTCACTGCAGAGGAAGCAGCGATTGGGCTTTTGAAATTCCAATCACCACCCATCATGTCTGTTTCTTCAAGAACACTTGTGAACTCTCAGGTAAACGCTCCCGCCCCATCCCGACTTCCTACCTTTCAATGTTCTCCTCAGCCGGTGTCTCTTAAGGACTTCAAGGAGGGGGACACGCAAAGCAGCTGATAATTTTCCCCAAATTATAGCTTAGAAAGGGGAGGGAGAGCAACTAAGGAAACTGTTCCTTGAAAAGGAGAAAGGGAGCCCAGCCGGACCTTGTGGCTCGTGTCTTTAATCCCAGCATGGGGAGGCAGAGGCAGGCCAATCTCTGAGTTCCAGGAGCTCAGTTTCTGAAGCGTACACTGGCATGGGCAAGGGCAGATTTTGGAGTCAGGATAGCTATATTCAAGTTCTGAGTCTCGAAACAGAGTGACCGCAGGCAAGGTGTTTGACCCCCTGCACCTATTATTTTCTTATCAGTGAAATGTGGATAGTCATAGCACTTGATTGTCTCGGTGTCGAATGTGTAATACACCTTAGGAGAGGTGAGGGAGAGAGAGGGGGAGAGAGGGAAGAGGGGGGAAGGGGAGGGAGGAAAAGCTTAATATTGTTTGGCATTCAGAAACATGTGGAGTTCATAGGAAAAGACATCCCCATACGTAGGGCCATCTGGGAGAATCTCAAAGAAATGGGGCATGTTTACTGAGCCTTGGGGACCGGTGTGTGGTGCTTTGTATGGCTATTCCAGGAGAGTTTCCCTGTAGTCAGGAAACGATGAGAAAGGCCCTGTTAGGCCTTTCCATGTTAGGGAAAGGCTTGGTTACTAGCTACTGAGTGGGTACCGGTCCCATCATCACAGAGGGTATCGGAAAGGATGGATTTGAGAAGGAGCAGGTGCACTGTACAGACAGGTGGAAAGCATCCCAAAGCAGTGTAGCGTCTACGTCTAGATAGTGCTGACTGTGCAAAAAAGCTCTCTGTTCCATACGGATAGTAACAATTTGACCTTTACGAGGACCTTGTGAAACAGGCTATGTTTATCCCTATGCTATTGATTAGGAGAGAGGCTTAGAGGTTAACTAACTTATCTGAGGTCACGTAGCTCTCTGATTGTGGAACTAAGATTAGAGCATCAGCAACGTCCTCTTTCTCTCTGTCTCCCTCTGTGTGTGTGTGTGTGTGTGTGTGTGTGTGTGTGTGTGTGTGCTCATGTCCAACTCTTAACATGGGTTCTGGGCATTTGAACTCATGCTTGTCCAACAAGTGCTTTGATCCATAAAAGCCACTTGTGGAGGAAAGGGTTTATTTCATCTTACAGCTTGCAGTCCATCATCAAGGGAAGCCAAGGAAAGAACTCAGAACAGGAACTGAAGCAGGGGGGAACAGTGCTTCCTGGCTTGCTCCCTATGGCTTGCTCACTCAGCTGTCTTTCTGATCCACAGCAGGAGGGCATGGCCCTCCTACATCAATCAGCAATCGAGGCATGTCCACAGGCCACTCCGCTAGAGGCAAGTCCTCAGATGAGGTTCTGTCTTCTCGTGTTTGTCAAGTTGGCAGCCAACAACAGCAATCGCACCCGTTGAGCCACCTCAACCACTGTACATTATAATAACTAAAATTTGCTTAGCGCTTACCCTATGCCATTTTGTAGTTCACTGAAGTCTTGTAAGAATCCTATGATACTGGCACTGTCCTTATTCTCATTTCCCAGAAAGGAAAAGTAAAGCTCACTGAGTATCAGTAACTTCCCTACAGCTACAAAGCTAGCAAGAGGCACAGGTATATATGCAGATGGTCTGACCACCGAAGCCATCTAGAATCTAGGAGAGAGAGGTCCAGAGTAGGGAACGATCGTGTCTAAGCAGGCAATGGCTAATCAGCCTGTACCCCGGTATAAACACTGAGGCTGTCCAAGCTAAATGCTGGGAGAAAGTAGGAAGGTTGGCTCATGTTACAGACCACTGGCCTGACTTAGGGTTCAAGTGTCAGGTAGAGGGCATAGGTAGAGGAGAGTGGTGTCTGCTTTACAGACCAGGGATGTCAAGAGACTCAGAAGCAATGACTTCTCTTACTGCTTTATACAAACTCACTCCTGGGTAACATGTCAGAGGTCACTTGACATCACCCCCACCCTCCCCGAGACGCAGTGTTTTCTCTAGGTCTGCATCTGTGTTCAGGTGTGATTCCGAACAGCCTGTGAGTGGGAAGCAAAGGTAAGAAGATTTCCCAGTATCGACTGACACGCACATGTCTAATTGTTCTTTCAGATTCTCCATGCACATGGACTAGCAGCAGAAGAGGCACTGCAGCAAAAACGAGCAGGTATGTGAACTTCTTGTCGGAGTCTCTTTTATAAATCCAACCAAGTGCTGCATGCTACAATTCTACAAGTGATCCTTCCCCATCTTTCATACAGGGGATTAAACTTGGGCCTCATACTGCTAAGACAGCCACCCCTTTTATTATTCATTTGTTTAATGCATAGATGCATGTACGTGCTTGTGTATGTGGAACTTAGAAGTGCAATCCATCAGGAGATATTCACTTTGTTGAGTCAGGCTTTCTTACTGGTCTGCAGCCCCGCCCCCACCCCTAAGCAGGCTAGGGCTGACCAGCTAGTGAGAGCCAGAAAATTACTTGATTTTTTTCCCTCCCCAACACTAGGATGCAAGTGTGTGATACCACCGTGTCCAGGTTTGTCAATGTGGATTCCGGGGAGGGAACTTGATTCCTAATGCTTACGCTAAGGCAAGCGTTTTACCAACCGAGTACTTTCTCCAACATTTATTTATTTATTTATAGGGAAGGGCTTGCTAAATTGCTCATGTTGGCCTTGAACTTGGGATTCTCCTGCGTCAGCCTTCCGTGTCAGCTGGGATTACAGGCCTCCAAACCAGGCTATGGGGCAGCTTATTTAAGCATTGCATTCTCCATGACTCAGTCTGCTGGTAACTCAGGAGGAACAGTGATATCTGATTTCTAAAAGTCACTATAAGGAATCACATCGTCAACTGGATCAAACGATGTTCAGTGACCACAGCCACACCGGGTGATCCCTCCCGCCCCATCTCCACCACGCCCTTGTAATCTCCTGCCACTCTCCTCAGTTATCCTCCAGCTTCATCAAGACTCTTCCCAAACCAGGAGCTCGTCCTTCCCTCCTTCTACAACTTCGCTCTCACTGTATTTTATAACCCAGCTCTTTTCCCCTTTCCTCCCGGTGCCTGCCGTATCCTTACCCCATTCCCTCTCCCTCTCTTCTTTGCTTCTCTTTCAGTTTATCCTTCACTGTTTGGTCCCAATGGACCCCTGTGTCCCTTCTGCTCCTTTCCTGAAGCCAGACTGTTGATGCTATCTTTGAAAACAAGGGTAATGCCTCCCATGTCACACCCACCCTGTGACCTCTCCTTTACCCCGTGACAGGCACTGAGCCAGAGATGTGGCCATTTGTACTGGGGAAGGCTTTCATGGTTCAAAATGGAGCCGTGTGTGGATGAATCCCAGCTCCGGATTTCCACCAAGTTCTTCTAGGGCTCAAGTCACCAGCTTCCCCAGGAGCAGCTGGTGTCCATACAGTTTTAAAGCCATGTCTCCCTGCTCTCCTGGGCCTGGCTGTTTATCACTCCTGTTAGCAGCATAAGTGGGTAGTTCTGGGGTAGGAAATAATGGCACATCTAAGGATCCGAACATTCCAAAATTTTTCCAGGCGTGCTTTCACTAAAAACAATTGTGACAGTGATAAATCACCATAAAGACATGTTTTCCATTTATTATCCGTGGTGCCCTGTGTCTCGGGCCCCTAGAGTCATTTGGGACGTATTAAAGAGTCAGCCCCTCCCCTGCAGATGATGGATTTGCTGTGGTACTTTTACAAAATCACTAAAGTAAGAAGTAGCCATAGGAAGTTCCCCGGCTGGGCCCTGGATGGCAAGACCCTACGTTGCAGAAAGAATGAGAGTCCCCAGCAAAGTGAAGGGAGCATGTGGTGGAAACTTTACAGGTAGCCTCACCCAGAAGATGCCGAATTTGGCCTGGTGTGTTCATCCCAGTGAGGAATTCTGATGGGAGTCAGATTTTCAGAATGGCACACCTTACCTGGTGTGTGTTTGTCTCCCTTTCTGAGGCCACGATAGCAGGAGGTGCGAAGGTTTTAGGGGAAGAAACTTAGCTAGAGAGTTTCCTTCTGAGTCACCGGACCCATATCTTTAAAACCTGGAATAAAAATCCTCCTTTAAAAATACGTCTTTTGAGAATTTCATATATGTATACAATGTATTTTTGACACCCATGCTTCACTCATTCATTGTTAATGGCTGAATCAATATTCATATTTATTGTCAAGACATTATGGACTTCTTCATATGTAATGAGTCAGATGCACAGGCTCACTATCTTCCTGAGATGTGTGTGTATGTGACATACATGAATATGCACATATAAATACACATCACATACATGTATCCATCACTTTATACTTGTATCAGAGTTCTTATATCAAAGGGTCTTTTAGGGGATTGGATAACTTCTAAAACCTGGAGCTAATGAGATAGCTCAGTTGATAAAGTGTTGCCACACAGGCACGTGACCTGGGTTTATCCCCACAATCCATATAGAAAGCCAGGTAGGGTGGGGCCCACTTGTACGCCCAGCTCTGGGGAGGCAGAGGCAGGAGAATCCATGAAGTTTACTGGCCTGCCAGTTACATAACCTAATCAGGCAAATCCCAGGTGCCAGTGGGAGACAGTGTCTCCAATACAAAGTGGACAGAACCCTGAGGAAGGATTCCGGTGTATCCTCAGGACACACCCCCCAGATACGGTCTTGTCTGGCTGTGTCACAACAATGGGTAAAGCCACTTAGGAAAGGAAAAAATAAGACCCACAGGAGAGCAAGCCTACATCAGTCAGCATTCCAGGAGGCAACACTCCACTAATTGGGTTTGAGAAGTGGGGGGGAGAGGGAGAGAGGGAAAGAGGGAGGGAATAGAAGAGGTGGGGATACACTGGAAGGTCTCTGGTAGGAGTGGGAGGGGGAAGAAGGGAGTTGGAGACAAATAGGATCAAGATACATTGCAGACATGTATAAAATTGTCAAAGAACAAATAAAAGTTATTTTTAAAAGGAAAGAAAGAAGAAGTAGTTCTTGGTTTGTAGTTTAAGGTACTGACAATCCCGGTGGGCGAGGACTAGCGGCAAGAACAGAGGGAGGCAGCTGGTCACGGCGCATCTTCAATCAGGAAGCAGAGAGAGATGAATCCTGGTGCTCAGCTTGCTTTGTCATTTCTACGCAGTCTGGAAGCCCAGTTCATAGAATGGGGTGCCCACATTCAAGGTGGGCCTCCCCCCTTCAGCTGACCTCTGCAAATGCCCTCATGGCCACACCTAGAGCTGAGTCTCCTAGAGTATTTTAAATCACAGTCAAGTTGATAATCAAAACTAACTGTCTGCAGGGAATTTTCATGGGAGTCTTCCAGTTAACATTCTTATTTTCTAGAAGGATTTCTGAATTAACTTGGGAAGAGTATCTTGAGGCCGGGCCCTACAGAATGCCCACCGATCTGTCTTTGGCTTCAGGAGTAACTGGCGGGAGCCAGCAGGGCAGGCAGGGAGGGACCAGGATGCCAGCAGGGCAGGCAGGGAGGGACCAGGATGCGTGGAGTTGCTGGACATGCTGGAACTCCATACCTTCCATCCAGAGCAAAGCCCTCACTAGAGCAAGTCGCTGGCTGCCTGTGAGGAGGTCCTGACTTTTACACACCTGACAGGTTGGGTGCATTGGCCCTTTGTGATCTGGGTCCAAAACATACTGTGCACTTCCAAGTCTGCAGCGCAGAGCCTGGGGATTCCTGGCTGTACTTTGGGGATAATGTGGTGTGTAATCAGAGCGAATATACATTCTGGTGTGTACATCAGTCCGGTGATGGGATGACAGGAATGGCTGGTTCTGTCTGGCTTGGAGTTGATTAAGTCCGGGTTCAGCTTTAGACTTGACATTGAATGTCAAGAGCTGTCTGCAATTGTATCTTTAAAAATCTGATTAGAGTTCTTTTTTGTCCG
Source organism: Cricetomys ansorgei (assembly GCA_026225945.1). Lineage (NCBI taxonomy): Eukaryota > Metazoa > Chordata > Mammalia > Rodentia > Nesomyidae > Cricetomys > Cricetomys ansorgei. Next base: position 3,974,557 of record JAMJFZ010003581.1, on the reverse strand, counting down.
AAGATGAAATATGATCAAATTAACGTTAATTTTTCTTGTTGACCATCATTATATGTGTGTGTACATGTGTGTGTGTTCATTCGTGTGCATGAGTGCAGGTATGTGTGAATGCAGGTGTTTGAAAGTGCAGGTGTGTGTGTGTGTGTGTGTGTGTGTGTGTATGCATGTGTGCAGGTGTGTGTGTGTGTGAGTGCAGGTGTGTGTGTGTGTGTGTGTGCATGTGTGCAGGTGTGGGTGTGAGAATGCAGGTATGTGCGTTAGTGCAGGTGGGTGTGTGTGCGGGTGTGTGCATACCACAGCATGTGTGGAGATCAGAGGACAGGCTCAGGTGTTGGTCCTCTCCTTCCATCCTCTTGTTTAAGGTGAGATCTGTTTTGTGCACCACTCTGTTGGCCAGGTTAACTGGCAAGAAAGCTTCAGAGAGTCTCCTGCCTTTGGCCCCCATCTCCTGGTTGGGGAGCTCTAAGATTATAGGTCTTCGAGTCACTTTATCTGGCTTTTTTGTTTGTTTGTTTCATTTCTTTTTTAGAACATGGGTTCTAGGCTTCTAAGTTCAGGTCATCAGAAGCTCTTTACCCCACCCCCACCTCCAACCTGCCATCTTCCCAGCCCCCATCTCGCGACCCTTGAGTAGCTTTAAGAAGTGAGGAGGACTGGAAGTCTATTCCCTCTTTCCACAGAGAGAACGTCACTCGGGAATAGTTCTGACAATTTGAACTATGGCCAAATCCTCAAATTGATTATTTTCTCTGGACTTCACAGTCCATTGTTCCACCATTGATGTTAACCTTCCCCTCCGCCCACACCTGCTGCGTGAGCCACAAGCATGGGATTCTGGCAGCTTTCCCTTGTGTGACAAACCTTCCTAACTCCGGAGGGAGAATGGGACCCTTTGGTGGCATCCGCTGTGCAGTGGCACAGTGTGGTACAGATGGGGTTGTCCCGTGGTCCTTCTGGGAAATGTCAAGAAACAAGTAGAAGAATGGGTGTTTGGATACTTCTTGCCTTGAGGTCAAGGTAGGGGAGGGGCAAGGGAGTGAAATCATCAGCAAGGAGGAGTCCCTGCCCCCAGCAGGCTCCCTTCCCCTGGATGAAGCCAGTAGGTACCTTTCTTCTGCAGGTGGGAGATGCGTTCATGTGTCTACTTCAGCTCTGCTGCTGAGAATCCCTTAGTTCCCATCAGTTGCTAGGCAAAGCAGTATTGTTTGCTTAAACAGCTGCGATTAAGACCCGGCACTGCTTTGGCAGTTTGTAGCCAACTTTCCAGAAACATCTCTTTCAGATAAGTGCTGCGAGGCTGGCAGTGACTTGTGGGAAATCCTGGTGAGTTAGTGTCTCCTGGGCCCGCGGACGGGCATCGTCTGACCCCGATGACACATGGAAGGCGCTCGCCTTCCACTCAGGGCTGTGTGAGCCAGAAAAAAATGCAGACAAACAACACAAAGGGTGAAGGGGTTGGAGACAAAGAAAACATCGTGAGCTGCCAGGGGACAGCTGGTTCAGGTGGCAGAGAAGAGTGTAGATCGTCTAAACACACACGGAGGGAGGGGAGCTGTGGTCTGACCTCCTGTGTCCCTTGTGGTCAAGAGCAAGACAGCGAATGTCACTTTCCCAGGCTCTGAGGTCATTAAGTTCAGGAAGAGATAGAAAGGCACACTTTTAAAAAGTTTTTTGATTTCTTTGTTTTATTTTAACACGCATAAGCGTTTATTATTTTTCCTTCGTGTATTTACACTCCACGTGTGAACTGGTACCTGCAGAGGTCAGAAGAGAACACAAGATCCCTGGAACTCATTACAGATGGTTGTGAGCAACCATGTGGGTGATGGGATCCAAATCCAGGTCCTCTGCAAGAGCAATGAGTGCTCTTAACCCCTGAGCCATCTCCAGACCCTAGCATTGGGGCATTCCTAACTCCAGGCTCTCCATCTGCCTGAGGGAAGCAAGAGGCCATCAAGCTGCTACCTGAGCTTCTGGGTGAGTTACCTTACTTGCCTGGCTTCCCGGGTCCTTGATGCTTTCCTAAGATCAAGGAAAGGAAGGCCCAAGCAGTAGTCATCTGATGCTTCTCTAGTGAGCCCAAGAGGCCTGCAACTCGCTCAGGGCATTTGGGTTCAGTTGCTCTTCCCAGAGTGATGTTCTCCTGGAGGCTCCTGATGCGTCTTTCACCTCATCCAAGTCTCTCCTTAGCATCCTGAGCTTTAGAAAGGTCTTTTATAGTCATCCTGTATCATCATCATCACCATCATCATCATCATTACCATCATCATTACCACCATCATCATCATCATCACCATCATCATCATCATCATCACCATCATCACCATCATCACCATCATCACCACCATCACCATCATCACCATCATCACCATCATCATCATCATTACCACATCACCACCATCATCATCATCATCACCATCATCATCATCATCATCACCATCACCATCACCATCACCATCACCATCATCATCATCACCATCATCACCATCAGCATGATCATCATCATCACCATCATCACCACCATCATCATCACCACCACCACCATCACCATCATCATCACCACCACCATCATCACCATCAGCATGATCATCATCATCACCATCATCACCACCATCATCATCACCACCACCACCATCACCATCATCATCACCACCACCATCATCATCATCATCAACCTCTTACCCTGTCCCTCTGCTTCCTTCCTCTCCTTTACTTCCTGCAGAGCTGTCTGATATTAAGATACAAACGGACCAGTTGCCACCAGCACAGGAGGAGAGTATCATGGAGAGAGAAAACTTTGCTTCTTCTATTAATCCAGTGTTAGGGCATCTAGCACAGCCCTGGGAAACAGGCACCAAGTGAATTGTAAAGCTGTAAGTAAATAAATCAATCAAGGAGCAGACAACATGTAACGTCAGCGAGGTTGGCAGCCTAAAGCCTTTGGCCTAAGTTTGGACTTCTAAGACATCTCTGATGCTGATAGACTCCAAGGACGTTTTCAAGATTATCACCTTTATCCCGGATAATTTTGTTCTGAACTGGACCTTAAAAAAAACTAATTAAAAGTTTAGATTTGTTACAAGAGCGTATTTAACAATAATATATTTTATAGTGCTCTGGGGTTTTATTAACTGATTGCTTTTTTTAATCATCTTCCATTTGAGTTGTGATTAAAAGACATTTGGTGGTCAGCAAAACGTCTTTTTTAATCTTATCTCAGACATTACCTTGTGAGTTCGACTCTGCACTTCAGTTTTGTCACCTGTGAAATAGAAGCAAGCGTATTATTACCCTCAAGGCCAATTACTGTTGCTACTGTTCTCCTGCGTTCACCTGGTATCACTGAAAGGCGGGGAGAAGCAGGTGTCAGCTCTCTTTGAGGAAAAACTGGGTAAACGGCAGTCTGGAGAGAAGGCTGAGCAGCCAATAGAGCTTGCTGTTCTTCCAGAGGACCTGAGTTTCCATTCTTAGCACCTGGAAACAACTCACAATCACCTGTAACTCCTACCATAAAAGATCCGGTGCCCTCTTCTGGCTTCCAAGAGCATTGCATATATTTAAGGGGAAAAAAAAAATCTTTAAGAAAATAAGAGGTTATAAGCAAATAGAGCGAAAGAGTGCCAGCTTGCCATTAGGAGCACTAGGAAGTGATTGAATGTAAAAAGCAAAACAACCAAAAGGCGAATCTGTTATCTGTTAACGTTGGTTCTTCAGAATCACCTTCTTCATTTCATCCTTTAGTTTAGAACAGAGGTTCTCAACCTTCCGAACGTTGCGGCCCTTTACAGTTGCTCACGTTGTGAAATTATTTTTGTTGCTGCCTCATAACTGTGATTTTTCTATTGTTATGAATCTGAATGTAAATCTCTGATATGCAGATGGTCCTAGGCGATCCCTGTGAAAGGGTCGTTCAAACCCTGAAGGGGTTGCAGCTCACAGGTTGGAAAACTTCCAGTTTAGAATGTCAGATCTCCAGCCACCTGATCATCATAATCGATATAAGATGGTTTTAGTAGAACGGATATCCAGGCCTAACTCATATAGTTTGCTTCTCCTGGGTGTGAGCAGTTCTCAGTCAGGACTGGATAACCAAGGGCAAGCCATGGCCAATTGCAGTGGTGTTACTGAGGATTCTTCAGAGAATTGACTGCTATGGAAAAGAAATATTTCCAGCCAGGCATGGTGTCATATACTGGAAATCCTAACACTTAGGAGGCTGAGGTAGAGGTAAAAGAATCATTTATTGGAGGCTAGTCTAATCTACACAGTAAACTTCAGACCAACACATTTGAAAAAGAGAAGGAAGAGGAGGAGGAGGAGGAGGAGGAAGAGGAGGAAGGAGGGAAGAAGAGCAACTATAGATTCCTGGTCTTCACCAGCGTCTAGTGAGGGGTAACGCATAGCCTGAGGGTGACCCTACAGCTCCCTTAGGTTTTGAAGAACGTGACAGGTGGATGGGAGCAGAGGACCTTACAGGCTAAGTTAACAGCTGTATGAATCCCACAGGCTGAACCTTGAGAGGTCATATGATCCTTTACTCCAGGGCTTTGTGTTTTCAGTTCAGTTTTGTGAAAATCTAAGCAGACCTTCCTTGGCTTTAGTGAGGAGTGAAGATATTTATGCATAGCTGTGTGTTTTTTCAAGTACACACTTGTTCTGTCGTTTGTCTGAAAGGGGCGTGGGGAGCATGGCTTTGGGCACGGGGAGGACCCTCGGCAGCCATCAGTGTCAGTCTGGGATGTAGCCATATAAATAATAAGTAGATGATATAGGGTTGTTGTTGACCACACTCATCCAGAGCAGCCATCATCCGGGAAATCCTGTTTGCATTCATGGGAGGACCCCGAGCTCGTGAATTTACCAGAGGGAATAAACATGGTCACATGACTTTTCAGGAAAAAGAATGTTCTGGAAAGCAGATGTAAATATCGTGCAGCTGCCCTATTGGAAACGTTCCTAGTGGGCAACATCATGTGTCTGGAGTTAGAGTCACACAGATTAAGACTGGCAGTTCCTCCAGGAAGCTTGTTTTCATCAGAGAACATTTGAGGATCAAATAGAAAGCAGGAAACTTGAAGCAATGTCACTATATCATGAGAGACAAGACTACATAGTAGACTTTACAAGTGTCTTTTAAATTTTATTTTATTTTACTTAGTTTTTAGTTAGTTTTTATTTTATTTAGTTTTAAGGCAAGGTTGCATGAATCTCAGACTAACCTCAGACTCACTATGTAGTTGAGGACGGCCTTGAACTCATGATCCTCCTGCCTCCATCTCCCAAGTGGCAGAATGACGATCATCCTATGTCACTTCATTCAACTTAAAATCTACTTTATTCTACTTGTGTGAGGAGGAATACCATCAAATTCATTCCTAAATACCTGAACAGATTTAAGAAAAATAATTTGAGTTCATTGCAGTAGACAGACTAATGCCAGAAAGAAATAATTTTCAACAAGGTTCAATTCTAAGACTAATGTAGTTTGTATCTCCAAGGAGCATATGTTTTAACTTCCAGCAATAGATATTTAACCACTGGAGTTTTCTATTCTGAACTTTCTCAGTGTTTCCCAGCAACGGTTCTTGGGACAGATAAATCAAATCTTACCACTTCATAGGAAAATAATTGTCCTTAGAAAGAAGACATAGAATTCTAACTGCATGTTAAAATACAAATCATGTTTTCAGATTTCACTCACATATTAAAGGAATGACTTTGAAAGTATTCATTAGTTTTTTTTATTTATTTATCAATGTTCTTAATACCTCTGTGTGAAAATAAAAAAGAATCGAGACAGGGTTTCTCTGTTGTAACTCGGCTGTCCTGGAACTCACTCTGTAGACCAGGCTGGCCTCGAACTCACAGAGATCCGCCTGCCTCTGCCTCCTGAGTGGCTGAGATTAAAGGCGTGCGCCACTGCTGCCCAACTTGAAATCTTATCACTCACACTTTTTCATGAAGTAGCAACTGAGCCCACACCTTCAGCCCTAATCATAGATTCCAGTTTGTATTTTCCAGCCGGGACTAGAGGGATGATTAGCCCAGTGACAGAGAAGTGAATGAATGACTTGAGGAGATGAGTTCAGTAAAGCGATTGGCCATATGTTTGTACATGGTGAGCTCCAGGACCCATGAGTAAGGTCACCAGAGGAGGGAATCAGTTCCTGTCCCCAGAAGCTTAAAATAGCGGTCAAGACTTGATGTGATATGGGAAACTGGGGAAGAACCACTCTAAGATTAGATATTAAATCCATAGCCTGCCTGATGATGATGATGATGATGATGATGATGATGATGATGATGTGTATGTGTGTGTGTGTATTTGGAGCATATTTATTTGGAGAGCTAGCATTCAACTGCCTGGAGACAGTTTACTGCTGGGAAAACTGGGAATCTTTTGCATTTCATTTTCCAAGTTACAAAACTTCTGTTGACCACTGCTTGAGTTCAGAACACCAGGGATATGCAGCAACAGTAAAGAATCCAAGTACTGTGTGCCTGTGTGCAAGCTAAGGCCAAAGGAAGTCATTGTGTGTGTGGGGGGTGGGGGGTGGGAGGTTCTGGAAGGTTTTTGCACACGCATGCATGCTCTCAGCTCTTAGAACATATGCAAACCAACTACACGGTGTTGTAGGAAAGACAGCAACTCCTTCCTGTGGGTGGAGATCAGAACTCTTATTGACTGCACTGATGTGAGGTCTCTACTGCTAGTCTTACCCAACCACATTTTGGCTCTTCACATATGGCCTTTATCCTTGGACATCAGGGTTCAGAGTGGTAACTGGGAGAGAGTAGATGAACTTTTCTTTTTCTCTAAAAGGGATCATTAGTGATTCTTGTGGACTGATGTGCCCAGTATCTGCATGGATGTATCACTAGCTTTGGCTGTTCCAGTGTCCACCAGGAGCTCTCTCCTTCTGCTACCACAAGTGCTCATGGTCCTCGTGCTCTTCCATTTCAGTTGCAGCGAGTGGTCCTGTGGCTGAAGAATACATTGTGGATATTGAGATCGGTTTTGAAAATGTCTCCTTCCTGAAGTCTATCAAAGCTCACTTGAACAGCCTCAGTTTTCCAATTAGAGGGAACGGCACTGACCCAGCTGCTGACATCTTGAGCCTAGCAGTAACAACAGGTGAGTGAGACAGGCGTGGCTTGAGAGTGGATGACTGGCATATCGGGAGAAAGGCAGACTGGGATGAATTTCTTTTAAATCAAATTAAACATGGGAGCCAAGTGTAAGGACCCAACTGGCCCACTGTGTGAATTGATGAGCCTACACCTCCCAGAATTAACTTACTAGCAGTAAATTCCACAGCCAGTCACCTTATTATAAACGACGACCAGAGATTTGCTTGGTGGTTGTCATAAAGTGAGCCCCAAGATATGGACAGACCCTTCTTGACAGATCACTGGATCCTTTCCCTCTAGAAAATGTGTTGGGGCAGCAAGGAGGAGCTCAGTATGTTGTAAGCAGCAACTTCTTTTCTTTGGCGGAACAGGAAATAGGAACCAGGAACCTGCCTGGATAGAGGCAAGAACGAGGCACATACCTGAATCAGAAGCAAGACATTATGCAAAATTCTCCCAGGTCATAGTTTGTCTTTGTATTTGAGAATTCCCTTCTAAAAGTAAACCATTTCTCCTTTGTCCCAGGATACCATCCGCAGAGACTTGGTGTCCCGTACATAAGGCTGCTCTTTGTCCCATAAAAGTTCTGTAAAGTGGAAAGCATCATTGTAACTTGGTTGTCCCTCCTATTTCAGAAACAACTGTTTGATGTATCCATCTGTAGAACATCTCCCAAAGACATCTCTTTGGTCCAACTTGAGACTGGTTCAAGACTCTCTGTTTTCAGAGCTTCTTTTCTCCCCTTCTGTTTTAAATGTCTTTAGTGAGATCAGAATTCATTTGGGCTGTTCTGTCAGCTTGAAATGTAAAGGCATTTATTTGCATTCTGTATTTATTTGAGATTTATTTCTGGGTAACAAATTACTCTTAGCACCATAGAACAACAGACATGTACTCTCTTGAAGTTTCTAGAAAGTCTGGAATCTTGGAGTAGTAGCTTGGGTGGGTTGTTTTAGCTTAGGAACTTTCGTCTGAAGGCTCTGATGAGTTGGAAAATTCATTTTCAAGCTCACCTGGGTGGTTTTTGGCAAACCACAGTTCATTACTAGTTATTGTTTAGAGATTTTAATTCTTTACTCTGTGGGTCTCTCCCTGAAAGATCTTTGTGCCATGCAGCTAACTTCCCTAGAGGAGAAGAGAGGGAGGGAAGGAGAAATATAAGAGAGAAAAAGAGAGAGAGAATATTCTAAATCAGCAGTTTTCAACCTATGAGTTGTAATACCTTTGGGGGTCAAACAACCCTTTCACAGGGGTCACCGAAAACTGTCTGCATATCAAATATTTACATTACAATTCATAACAGTAGCAAAATTACAGTTGTGGAGTAACGACAAAAATATTTTTATGGCAAGAGATCACCACAACATGAGGAACTGTATTCAAGGGTTGCAGCATTAGGAAGGTTGAGAACCACTGTTCAAAACGATGCCATCACTTTTATGGTGTTCTATAAGAGGGCCCCACAAAGGGCTGTGAATTCCTAGCGGCAGAGATGCTCAGTAGTCATCTTGGAAGCTGGCTGCCTCTTACTCTTTATCAGAGGGTCCGTTCATCATAGACACCTAGTGGCTGTGTAATATAAAACTTGACTATTCAAAACGGATCTAAATGTCTGCAGCCACTCAACAGTCACTCCATCATCACCTTTCAGATGACCTCACCTAATGGCTTCCTGCCCCATATATGCCTTCTTGAATCTCATGCGAGTCTATTGCAGAAGGTCAATGTGGAATCGAACTAGGATTTCCTACAAGTAGAGATATTTGCCATCTACAAATGGAAGGGTGGTGACCATTTTGTCTCTCTTCACTCTATTGGCTGATGGCAGTCTGCACACCTGTTGGAAATGACATCCTGTGCTCCTGTGAGAAAGGCTACGTGTGGCCTCGGGAAAGGTGTCTCCACAACCTCACTTGTCCAGAGCTCGACAGTGCCCCATCAGGCCACTACTGCAGTTGTCTGAAAGGACTTCCTCCCCAGGGACCCTTCTGCCAGTTCCCAGAAGGTATGCAATTGTTCTTTGAAGATGCGTGAATGGCTATCCAACTTCACCTCAAGCAAATGTCTCTCTGAATTGTCTGTATTCAAACACCGATGAGACATTTACATTTTTTGCCCTGTGTTTTTCAGCATACATTACCTTAAAACTTAAAGTCAGACTGAACATAGGATTTCAAGAAGACCTTAAGAACACATCCTCTGCCCTTTATAGGTCCTACAAGACTGACCTGGAAAGAGCGGTAGGTTTGAGCTGCTGGAGTCTCTTTACCCAAGGGACTGTTTAAGTGGAACTAAGTGGACGGTGTGCTTACATGAGCGTAATCTAGGTGCATGGATTTGAAGTTACACAGCCCCACCTGAGAAGGAGAATTAAGAAGTACCCACATCAAACATCATTCAGAGGACTGTGGCATCACCTTGGCCTATAAAGAGAACTTCTTCCCCAAGTAGAAATGATTCAGATAGGATTTGGTGCCATCACCTCAATAAGATCAATTCAAAGACTTGTGAGCCTGGTCCAGAAGTGGTAGGTAGTCCAGGTTCATTCTTCAGGTGCCCTAGCATTCTCCTGTCTCATATAGATCAGAACCCCTCTGCCCAGAAAATGGTACTGGCCCACAATGGGTAGGGCTGTCCTGTATAGATAAAAATCCTAACATCAGTAGGCAGTCCAACTCAAGGCTGAGATCAGAGAGCTTCAAACTTCTCCATGTCACTAGGCATCCACTCTAAGGACAGTTCATAGTGACTAAAGTAAAAATGGAGAGATCTCTGCAATTGTTAACTGTCTCCCAGTTGCGACTGTACAGTGTTTGATATTAGACCACACCATTTAAATATGAATGGTTTCCTTGAATTAATTCATTTCAAACACTCCTTCCCAACCCGTATGGTGAATATTATTACACATGGGCTGAAATAATGACATCCCAGGACTCCTAGTACAGGCAGAGTCCTGCCTCAGGACAGAATTCCCCTGCCTATCTCAGTGTGCCACACAGAAACGGTGAATTTTCCACGGTGCCCCAGTGGAATGTTGATTCTACAGAGCCCTTGGACAATTGATTTATATCACTGGCATATGATAATTCTACAGTCACTATATATATATATATATATATATATATATATATATATATATGGAAAGTTGGGGTTATATAATAATCTTTGAATCCCACCCACCCATGTACACACATTGTAGACTTCTTGGTGCCCTAGTTTCAATTCTGTTTCTATGATAAAGCACTCTGACAGAAAGGAATTTAAGTGAAGAAACAGGTTGACTTGCCTTAAAGTTGCAGCTCACAGCCTGTCATTTTGGCTGTGACCACAAGGGCGGGAACTCAAGCATCTAGTCACATCGTAACCACAGTCAAGAACAGAGAGGAAGGAATGCACCCAGGCTGCTTGCTTCTCACTGCTAGCTTTCATCTTCTAACTTTCTCCTGTCTCACGTAGCTCTGGTCCCTCTGCCCACAGTGGACTGGGTCGTCCCACATCAATTAGCGATCGAGACAATCCACAGGCCAGCACGACCTGGGCATTCCTTCCATAGAGCCTGCCTTCTCATGTGATCCTAGGCTATGGCAAGTAACACTCAAAGCTAACCACAGTGCATGGTAGTGTAACTCGGGTCAGTCAGCACCTCTTCTGGGGTTGCTATTCAGAAGAACAATATGAACACATCATCAAAAATGAAACTGGCTTCAGCAAAATCACAGTGGTGTTAAGGTGGGGGAACAAGTATGAAGGTGGCCATGGGGCTGTTCCTGGCTTTTAACTCTCTGGCTATGGGTGAGTAGAGCCGCCCAGTGCTGCCTCTGACAGTTGGTAGCGTGTCTCTAAGCTTCTGCTCCTTGCCTCGGACTACACGCAAGAGCTATGTGTCTGGTAGACGTGGGGACTCCTGGAGAGACACCCAGATGCCCTCGGAAGGTTTTTCTGAGCCTCGTCAGGCTCGGTGTAGGATCCTTTCACTCCACCCTCCTCCCTTTTCTCTTCCGCTTAGAGGTTGACGCCGCTGCTCTCTCCCTTCCTTCCCCTCAGCCCCTCTACTTTCTCTCCTCTGCATCTCACTGGGCGGTCTTTCTGTGCCCTTAATCTAGCATCTGCTTCTCCAAAGACTAAGACTGACACAAGTTGTTGGGAGTGACTCCTTCCGAGTTCTGCCAATGCTGCCACTAACAGAATGCATAAAGGAAACTCTACCCAGGTTGGCGGAGTATGCGTGAACCATTGGTATGGCTCACCGGTCTCTGATACACAGCCTTTCTCTTGCTTTGTTTTCCAGTTCCGAGAGGGTTACAAAACTCTACCAGGCTTCATATCGGTGACTGTGACACAGTTCACGTAAGAATGATGTAATTTGCTTGTTTTTCTCTGAGGGCCGAAACCAATACAGCGGGGAAGGAGAGAGAACCTCTTTGGGCTATCATGTAGGGGTGCTCAACAGAAGCAGCCTTGTAGAGGTGAGAACTACTACTGGATCAGTGGTGAGCCGGAAAAAAGGAACACCAGGAGATGTCCCTCCGCTTTATGGATGGACCTCTTTAGCAGTAAGGAAACACGGGGGTATATTTATCTCGTGCACGTGAGAATTTTGCAAACTGAAATACATCTATAGTTCTGAGAGTTTGAAATGTGAAAATGGAATCATGTCAGATAGTAATGTTAAAGATATTACTAGAAGATTCTGATAGGCAGACAGATCACAGGATTTCCTGGTGGACCATGAAGGGCTCCCCTGGAGCCTTGAAACTGTGTGATTTAGCTCACTGTTCTGCATCTGGTCACTTTTCTCATTTATATTCCCAGGCAAATCTTGCCTTGGGCTATAAGCTAACATTTGAAGACAAGCTTATTTTAGCAATTCCTTGTAAATAGTACCCTGTTGGCTTCTACTGTTTTACTTTTCCATGCAATAATCCACAAGGATCTAGACCAGGGGTTCTCAACCTTCCTAATGCTTATGAGCCTTTAATACAGTTCCTCATGTTGTGGTGATCTCCAACCACAAAATTATTTTCCTTGCTACTTCACAACTGTAATTTGCTACCGCCATGAATCATAATGTAAGTATCTGATATGCAGACGGTCTTAGGAGATCTCCGTGAAAAGATCATATGACCCCCAAAGGGGTTGCGACCCACAGGTTGAGAACTGCTCATCTAGACTCCCTCAAATCAATTACTGCTTTACTGAACTGAGTGGTCTCTGTGCAGCAAGGGCAGCGTGGTTGTGAACTATGAGGTCCAGGTTACATCGTCACCACTGCCTGGATCAATTCATAAAGCCAATGAGCAAGTCACACAGAACCTCAACCAGACTTACAGAATGGACTACAACTCCTTCCAAGGAATGCCAAGCAGTAAGTGGAACCTCCTTCATTACTGCGTATGTTCATTTAGTGTAGGTACCGTGGTGGTGTTGATTAAAAGTAGGAAATCTACCACAGGTTTTCCTGCATATCTGCGTGTCCTGCTGCGTTATTTACAATATCAAGGAAATAGAATCAATCTAGGTATCTGTCAACAAATGAACAGATAATGGGAACTCAGTGTGTATGTACAGTGGAATTTTCCTAGGCTGCCAGGAAAAATGAAAGTATGAAAATTCCAGGAAAATGGATGCATCTGAATATACTAAGCTAGAGGAACCAGACTCAGAGAAACAAAAATGGCATGTTCTCTTTTATGAGTAGATACTAACTTTCAACGTGTGACAATAAAGCAGAAGGGAGACTCTGGGCATAGAGGGATGGAAGGGGGGTGAACAAGAAGAGGGGAAGAGGAGACTCAACAAAAAATTTATTTTAAAAATGCCATGAGCTGAGTGTTGGTGGTACACACCTTTAATCCCAGTACTCGGGAGGCAAAAGCAGGCAGATCTCTGTGAGTTTGAGGCCAGCCTGGTCTACAGAGCGAGTTTCAGGACAGCCAGAGTTATAACAGAGAAATTGTGTCTCAAAAGAAAAATGCCATAATGAAATCCAATAACTTTGTATACTGAAAAAGTGATAGAGAGGATGAAAGCCTAGGAAATCATGTTGATATTTCTTATTACAGAGGCCTGGAGCATTTTGTGCCAGCTGCTGCTCTTTCACTGACATTACTGGTTCTGGTGCATGGGGCAGCTTTAAAAACTGCTGCTCCATGTCACATAGAATAGCGGTGGAAAATCCATGACTTTAGGTACTCTCTTCCGTTTCACAAATGGGGCTCAGACATGGGCTCCAGTACATCAGTAGGTGATGGGACCATAGCTACTCAAAGAGTGGTAAAGGGGCACCTGTGACAGGATTATGGCAGGTAGGTGCTGAAAAGAACCCTCCAGAATCCTGGAGAGGCAAAGAAAGCCCAGAGAGCAGGCGCCATGGTTTGTACTCTGATGTGTAACCCTCACACTTTTTCTTTGCATTTCCAGACGAAACCAAGATAACTGTCATACCAGAAGTCATCTTTGAAGAGGGACAGCGTAACTCTGGAGTGTGAAAGTGAAATCATTTCCTCCAACGCGTCTTGGTACTATAGAGACAAACACTCTGACATCCAGAACAGCAACAAATTCTCCATCCACACCTCAGTCCTCAACAACATGAGCCTGGTCTCCCGCCTCACCATTTATAACTTCACGCAGCACGATGCAGGTGGGTGTCTGACCAGAGACTCATGGGAAGAACTGAATAGCATGCTCAGAGAGGCAGCCCACAGAACAGGGGTGGGGGTGAGCTGTCCACAAAAAACTTCATGCTCTAAAACAGAAAATCCATCCCATGTCACTCGTGTGTGTGTGTGTGCATTTGTGTGTGTGTGTTTGTGTGTGTGCACATGTGTGTGTATACATATTCACGAGGAGGCCAGAGATTAGGGTGTCTTTCTTCATTGCTCCCCAAATTATTTTTTGAGACAAGGTCTCTCACTGAACGCACCGCTCAACACTCTGCTGGTCAGTGAGATGTGGGGACCCTCTTGTCTCTGCCTCCCTGGCTCTAGGGTTACAGATGCAAGCTACCATTTCTGTCTTCTTATATGGGTTCCAGGGATCTGAACTCAGATCTTGGTGCTTGCACAGCAGACCACTGGACCGTCTCCCCAGTGACCCAGGGCACTCATTTTTAATGGCGTTTAAAATGTAGTTATTTATTTTTGAATTTTGCATAGTATAATTTCATGAATTTTTATTTTTAATTAACCTATAAAATTTTAGTTTGCTGAGATAAAATCAGCATATTACACACTACAGCATATAGCTTCTTAAATTTTAGTACATATACTTGAAAAGACATCACCATTTCAAAGTGGTGAATACATCCAGCCACGTCCCCACCCACAGTTCCCTATATTGATCCCTTTCTTTGGCCTTTCTCTACCCTCCTGCCTACTCCTAGCAACCACAAAAGCGTACATTCTCATTTTTCAAAGATTAACAATTAGCCTAATACATTCTAGTGCTTAATAACCCCATTTAAAACTAGACATCCGTAGGACCATCTCTGCCCCTCCGCACAAGGAAGAGGGCCACAGATACGTGAGCCCGACCACATCTTTGCGGATTCTGGTTTTATGACAGGATTCAGTAGCATGCCGGAATTATCCACGGTCCTCCAATTCTCCAAGACTTCCCGACTTTGCTTCCCTGCGCCTTCTAATCCCACACTTGTCCTTGAGAACGCCCGATCTAGGCCCTTTTCCATTTGTTACCTAATATCATCAGACATACCTGCGTTGGCTTGGCTTGGCACTTTCTGAATATTCCTTTGGGTGGAATCAAGTCTCAGATGCCAATGATACAGGAGACGAGGCTTAATTTTACTAAGGGAAGTTTATAGGAGTGAGAACAATTCATAATTTTGTGCCTTCTTTGCAGGTGTATATGGTTGCAAACTGACACTGGATATTTTTGAATATGGGGCATCCGCAAAGCTAGACGTCACGCCCATTCGGATTTTGGCCAAGGAAGAGAGGAAGGTGGTGTGCGATAACAATCCGATATCGCTGAACTGCTGCAGTGAGAATGTTGCAAACTGGAGCAAAATCGTGTGGACTCAGGAAGGGAAAATCAGCATTCTAGGTAAGAATGGTAGATCAAGACCTTTCGCCAAGGTCTCTGCTTGCATCTCGACCAAGGAGAAACGGGAGATCTTGTGGGCAGAGAAGGAATGGTGTTTATTCTGGACCATGAAATAAAAGCACTAGGTTTGAGGCCAGCTCCAACATAGACACTCTACAACAAGCCTCCGGAAGTGCTTGCACGCAAGCATCGTGCTTGCGTTGTGGACAAGATCCCAGCAGAAAACAGCCGGAGATGGAGCGGCCCTAGGGACTCAGGTCCACGGCACAGCCATCCCTCCTTTCCTTCCCATCCTCAGCAAAGTGCAAAAGTTGAGGTCATGAAGTTCCGTGAGGCCTGACGGGAGCTTCTCATTTCGGTCCCTGGCTGGAGCTACTCACTTCACACTTGCTTCAGCTTCTTCTGTCCCTTTGTGCCCAGCTTGCATTTATGCACAGACCTCTTTCTCTTTCAATTACTTCATGTCAATTTCTACTTATTTACATATATATATATATAGTGTGTATTTGCACATGTTGGGCTATACTATGTTGGGAACAAATGTGTGGAGGGCAGGGGCTAATATTGAGGCTCTTCCTTGATTGCTTTCTCTTTCTTGATCCGAGAACTCAGGAATTCTGCTAGTTTAGCTAGCCTAATTGACCAGGGATCGCCCATGTCTCCCTTCTGCCTGCTGGGATTATAAGCAGGCTGCAGATGCTGGGAATCTGACTTCAGTTCTCATGTGTATACGAAAGTGTTTTACCCACTGATCTGTAGCCGTTAGCTACAGATAATCTCAGCAATAATGACAAGGAGACATTTTCATACATACAAACCTGCCAGACCTTAGCACAAGGAACCACATGTCATGGCAAGCACCATCCTGGACAGTGGAACCCTGGTCATCTCATCTCAGGTGTTCTTATTGATACAGATGCTCCTCAGATGTTACAAAAACTCCACCCTCTCATCCAAAGGCCTGTTTACATAATGTATAAAACTTACAGCTAAGTCTCATCTCACAATCCTTTAGCAGCCAACTATGTCACCTTTATGGTGGGGGGAACTCAAAGCCTAAGGGGGTTGTTCTCTCCTTATTGTCTGAGACTGCTGGAGAGGGACTACAGGAATTCTTCCAGAGCAACTCTGCTCTTCACCACAATGGCTCTGCCAGAGAGCCTTGAGCAGGTGCGGATCATGAGGAAGCAAACATCTGAATCACAGATTTACATCAAGCCAACACCTGCAGATGAAACAAACTGCCAAGGCTTAGGCAGCCCTTCGGCCAACAATTGCTCCAAAGTTACATGAGCTTAAGTAGAAATAAATTTCCCCAACACTGATCCATCTTTTGTTCACCCCGAGATCTAAACTGAAGTTACCCATCCTCCCAGTTTATACTAACGAATGGTAATAATAAAGAAAACAGCAATGGTGTCTAGAGACATGGCTCAGCCATTAGGTATTGTTTAAATAATCTGAGGCACCTTCCTGGTCCACTGGCCACCAGTGAGCTCCTGGGCAGGAAAACACAAGCTGGGAGGTGGGGGTGAGGGGTGAGTCTAGGACGCACCTATCAGTCTTAGATCAGAGATCTGTGAGCCCTCGAGAATTGACAGGATTCTCAGGAAAGTGTTGTCAATGGAACATCTCAGGTTATGAAGCAAGGGTGGTTACATTTGTAGGATAAAGGCAGGAGAGGGTCTTGGTACCCAGGGACAGGGTTACCTTGGTACCCAGGCCATTGGTTAGGACAGGGATACTGGAGTAGCCCCATTTGCATGTGGGTCTCATTGTCTAAGGGTCAAAGTCCTGCAAGGGTACCTTCTGCGTAAGATGTGGTCCCATGGGGAAAAGAGGAAGACAACTTATCAAAAAGTAGGCTCAGCCCTAGGCTTCCAGCTACAGGGTTCACATAAACACCAACCAAGCCACATTCCTTTGCTAGTAACCTGCTGTGAAGCAGGCAGTGTTTAGAATTTAGCTGGGTTTCACCAGGGCTAAGAAAATGGGGAGCAACCAAACTCCTGCCTCTCTTGGGATGAGAATTCTGGAGTTCAAGTCATGCTTTGACCCACTCTTAGGTCTAGGACAGCCCCACAATTAGGAGCATTTGTTGCTCTTGCAAAGGACTGGTGTTGGACTGGTGTTTGGTTCCCAGTGCCCACATGGTGGCTTGCAAACATCTGAAACTTCAGTTCTAGGGATCTGATACTCTCTTCTGACCTCCTCGGACGCCACGCACACAAGTGCTACACAGACGCATATGCCGGCAAAACACACATAACATAAAATACATAAATAAACACCTTTAAAATGCTAAAGCAGAAATAGTGACTTTTAAAAAAACAGTTTTGCAAAAAATAGTAATCCATTTTTTTTTTAAAATGCATGATGACTAGTGATCCCATCTGAACTTGAACACAAGTTTGAAGCTAGTACTTTTTCCCCTCCAATGAGAAAATAAGGGAACTGGGATCCAGATTAAATAACTTTTGCAAGGCTGTCACAATATGAAAAGACACTTTAGATCAAGAAGGATCATTTAGAAACCACATGTGACCACAGCCATCTTTTCTTTTAAGAAACAATAGTATTAGGTGTTAACATGTAAAGAAAAAAATCTTTGACTTAAAATGTGTCCCTAGGAACTTTGTTGGTGCGTTAAGGATTTACATTACGAAGCCTTTGCTCTTAGACTAGCTACGTTATCATTTTTCTTTTTAATATGAAAACATTAGTGTCCACCCACACTTTCCTGAGCGCCTCTGGTTTGCAGAGCACAGTTCACCTGTGGCATCTGATTAGACGTCCAACGATGGAGAAAGACATCTGGCAAACCCTGAAAAATGTCGGTACGGGACATTTAGTCACTTCCCTGGTTTATAAGGAAAAGGTGGCACAGACATCCTGACAGGAGCTGCCAGATGGACCAGAGGCCTTGCACAGTTCCTGTGACTCTGATGGAGGAGCTTTCAACTCTGGAAGGTGACAGTCCTTGCCCTCTGGCAGAGGAACCAGGAAGTCTGCCGTGGGATGCTCGGGGACTTCTCTCTCTGGTGACCCCTCTGCAGACTTTCCTAAGTCCAGCGAGGTTGAACAGCCCGCAGAACAATGGATTTCCTGCACAGCTTGTTATCCTCCCATCCTGAACCCAGCCCTCTCCCCCGAAAGCAGCTTCATGGAGTACTAAGTACTACAATGAGGATTTCTGGTTTATACACACTCAACACACTTGACAGCCTCTCATCACACCACAGCCCTGATTTCTATTAATGTCCCAGTTGTCTTTAAGGCTTAGAATAACATCCTCTCCCCTGAAGTCCATCTTCGCCACCCATCTGAAGTGACCCTCCCTGGAACCTGCATGCTGTACTGAATTTTCTTTGGTGGGGCCTATCCTTGGCACATCCTTTCTGTTTCTGTATACATACACCTCACTCTGCATACTTTATTGGCTTGACCATTGGGTAAAAGGGCTGGAAATTTAAGAATGAGTTACATTCAATGGGGGATGCAAATGTGACATAGGGATCCAGGTCAGGTATGAAGCTACAAGGTGTGTGGAAGGCCAGGATGTGGTTTGGGTTTAGAGGATGAAGAATTGGATTCAGAAGAGCGTGATTAGATTAAAGCATATCACGTATTAAGTGCTTTTACCATCTAAGGGTCCCTGAATCAGCTTTGTTTCATCTGCCAACTAAAGAATTGAAAGACACACACAAAAAATCTCTAGTACAGTGGGTATCAACAGGAGACATCTCAGATCTGAGAGACAGAACTAGAAGCTCAAGAAAGGCTTTTATGAGGACTGAGGAAACAAACTCAGGAAGGCCCATCTAGAGAAAGCAAGGGAAAGACCTTCTGAAAGCAGAGGAGGGTCTGGGAGGCCTGAAGTCAGGTCTCTCTCCTCATTAGCTAGAGGCCTTAAGGGGCTTGGAGGGGTTTTCCTTTCCCAGTTTAAGGCTGGTCAGTTTGAACAAAGACTGGAGGGCTGATAGGCCTACAATCTTTGAGTTGATCCTGCCTTGAACCTGTTGCGCTGGTCCACTGGTGGGGATGGGGCTGCTAGTGGGAGGGAAGAGCCGGCTACGTCTTCATTTTGAGCTGCCAGACTTCCGTCTCAGGTCAGAGGGTGAGGAAGAAGCTGAGAGTTCACCATCTTTAGTTACGTACTTTTGGCCCTTCTCCCTGTCTGTCTGTCTATTGGGGAGCTGTCTGACTCCTTCGGTACTGCTCACCATCTTAAGAGCATTTGACTTTACTCCGCATGCACAGTAAGAATTTAAAGTTAAAGTAAGTTAGATGATGGGAGCCGAATTTTAGAAAAAACTAAACATTCACTTGTACTTGAAGCTCAGGGGGCTGAGGCTGGAGAATTACAAGTTCAAGTCCAGCCTGGACTACACAGCAAATTGAAAGCAAGCTTGAGCTGGATAGTGAGACCCTGTCTCAAAACCCAAAACAAAGTCAACTATAAAAAGAAAATGAAACTTCCCAGGCAGCATCATGAGTGAGTTGAAGAGTGAATTAATTGAGAATTGAGGCCCAGATGTAATCACTTGCAAAGTTCGGATAACAAACACTGGGGCCTGGGAGAGTGACCTGGCGCTGATGGAGACAGCCATGTTTCGGGAGTATAAGCGCAAAGAGGGTTTTTACAAGTGAGTGGAAGTACAATGTGAGGAAGTGCAGGTAATTAAAGTGGCCTTAAAGCTTTTTCATTTGGGTTTCTGCCAACGGCAGTGAGAGGAAACACTGGATATGCAGGTTTTGTCTGGGGAAAAATAAATCAGTTGCACGTGTTGAGTCTGAGGTACCAGAGATGTCAAATCAACACTTGGGATTTTTCCTCAAAAGTTTCCAACCAGGACGTTCCTCTTAGAGGGGTGTGGGGAGTCATCCAGTCTCGATCTATAACAGGAACCAGAGCTGATGGTGTGGCTAAAAGAGTGAAGAAAAGATGAGCAACAGTGGGGGTGGGGGCGGGGAGGGGAGACACCGGGAGCAACATAAATATTTAAGAGGGGGGCTCAAGAGAGGGGCTTAATAAAGAGGGCCAGGAGGATGAGACAGAGAAGAAGAGGAAGGACCTGAGAACTCGTGGGGACAGTGTAGTGCAGGTAGCATATGAGGAAAAGCCCAGGATCCGGGAAAGAGGAGCTCTGGCCTCAGGGAAACACTTTTGGCAAAGTAGAGGGTGACAAAGGCATATTTCAAAGATGTAATGAAAATGGGAGTGGAAAACCAAAGGTAACAAATGCAGAAGCATCCTGAAACTGGGGTGCAGGGGTGGGGAGCAGAGGGAGCCAGAGAGGCTTTCTCATGAGCAGACATAAACTAAGGCTTGACCTCTGTCTGGGGCAACATTCCAGCTCTCTACAGTCAGTCAGTCTTGGAGAATTCTTAATGCAGACGTGACTTTCTTCTGAGAACTCGGTTCAAGAAACGATGCACAAAGGGAAGCGTGAGAGAGTTAGAAGTGACTTTTGTCAAAGTGAGAGACATAGGAAACCAGTGCAAATGACTTGAACCAACACTCCAGGAAGAAAGTGGTTGTGTTAGCTACTTTTCTGTTGCTGTGATAAAATACCCTGGCAGAAAGCACAAGTTAGAGGAGCCAACGTTTATTTTGGCTTGCAGTTCTAGAATAGATACAGTCCACCTTGATGGGGTACATTCCACCCACACACAGGAATCAGAGAGAGGGAACAGGAAGTCTGGCCAGGCTGTAAAATCTTAAAGCCTGCCCACAGTAATGGCTTTAGCAAGTTCCCACTTCCTGAAGGTTTTGTAATCTTCCCAAAGAGCAATGATAACTGGGTTCAAACATACCAGACTATGGGGGACATTCCTTATTCAAGCCACAATGCTGGTCACTTGTCAATCAAAATAATAAAAACATCATTGACCAGCTAAAGTTGAAAAAAATATATTTATTTTGCCACCAATCAATCAGCTTATTCTGTGCCTTTCACTGTGGGATGGTGTGTTTGAGGAGTGTCTGGTGACTCCAGTAGTAGAAGTTGTGGGGACTGCAGAATGAAAACTGGAGTAGAAAACAAATCACACACAGGGTTATTCTAGAACTCTAGACACGAAGCAAAAATGGCTTAGAGGGTGGGATGTTTCTGGGAACGAAAAGGGTGATTTTGGAAATATAACGCTGCCAGCAACTGAAAACAAAACACGAAGCTGAAGTTTCCACTACGAAACTTGCTACTAGTCCAGAGTCAGAAAACTGAGTCGTCGAAAGATTTGCTTATGTCATTGCAGGGAACCCAGAAACAGATCTGGAATCTAGCTGCACCACCTACACTCTCAAGGCAGATGGGACCCAGTGTCCCAGCGGGTCTTCTGGAACAACTGTCATCTACACGTGCGAATTCATAAGTGTCCACGGAGCCAGAGGCAGTAAGGACATAGCTGTGACATTCACCTCTGTAGGTAAGAACTCTTGCCGTGGACTGTTCAGATAGACGTATGTTACACTTGCCAATCAGCTGGGATCATCTGTGGGCAAAATAAAGCCCGGCTCTCCTGAGAGTGGGAGGGTGGTCAGATGTCCCTCTGCGCCATTTCAGTTCGGGTGGAATCTTTTTTAAATTGGGAAGGGACAAGTGGGAAAGATTGGGGCAGAACTAATCACATTGTCCTGACGAAGCGAGCAGATGGGCTGGGGAAGTAGTGTCATGACCGGGCTAGTTCTGCTGTCAGAGAATTCATATGACAACCAACCCCCTTTCCTCCCGTGATTCAATTTCCCCTCCTTAAATTCCAACAGCCTCACTTGCGCCCCCAACCACCCCCACCATGCCTCTATTGTTCCTCTTGCCTCAGCCTACCCATTCTAGAAATAACACTGCAGAAAGTTAGGACGATCTGGTCATTTGGCATTGTTTTATGGTTGAATGAAAAGCTTGATTTCAATCCCTCAGTTCTTAGTGAAGTTTCTCATAGTATCGTTTCTTGTTTCATCCACACACGGGAATCAGAGGGAGACTAGGAAGTGCAGCTGGACTGTAAAACCTCAAAGCCTGCCCACAGTGATGTACTTCTTTCAGCAAATTCCTAAAGGTTTTGTAACCTTCACAAAGAGGAGCATGAACTGGGAACTAAGTGTTCAGACACACAAGTCTATGGGGGTACATTTCTCAATCAAATCACAGCACTGGCCATATGTCAATCAAAATAATAAACACATTATTGATCAGCTAGCTTTATAGAGTCACCACAGCTACAAAAATACCCTTCCATCTATCCTCTGAAAATGGAGCGTTTACTACCTTTATTGAGAAACGTAGTAAAACGTATGAGGAAAGTAGTAATGATTTGTCTTCTGCAAGTGTTCTGCTATGGGGACTTAATGTTTACATACCAAGAACCGGTTCGAGTGGGTCCCTGTTATCAGTAGACTCCCTGAGTTAGAACAAGAGTGCACAGAAAACTGCAGAGTACTCCCGGAGTACTCAAAGGTGGCTCTAGGGCAGGCCCCTGTTTCCTCTCCTGATTGCTCATTAAGACTTAGCTCTTATCTGGAAACCTGGGGCACACTGTAGAGGTGTGGTTAATCCTTGCTGAAAATCACTGGTCTGGTTGTCTGACCTCTTCTGAGGACAAGAGAACCAGATGTCTGGGTCCATGAGGCTTTGCTTTGTACTAAGAAGTGGCTAGGCCTCAGAGATCTATTTCCAGATGCGCTCCAGCCAGAGAGGGCAATGTGCAAAACACACTGTGTCAAGTGTACACTTCGGTACTGCACCTCAACGTGTGACCCCTGACTAAGCCAGTGGAAAGTGCTATCTTCTTTTTTTTTTTTTTTGGTTACCATTAAGCACAGGGCTCATTTTGGTTGGAGAAGCAGGCCTGTGGCAATAGGTTCAAGAAATACACAATTCACTTCCATAGATGACTGGAGCAAATGCCACTTTGAAATGTCAATCATGGGAAAGACATGCTCCCAGAGAAGAGGAAAGATAGAACAAGAGAAATACGCAGTGAGATTTCCATATCAGTATCTAGATGTGCAATGGTCTCAACACTGTCAACAGATAAGCTCTTACGAATCTATGAGAGACTTCCCAGAAATAGCAGTAAACATGTAATTAATTACATTACATAACCTGAGTTATAGTATTGTATATAGGTAAAATGAAATAGCTACAAATAATATTAAGTCTACCTGAGACAATCCAAGCATAATTACTTGGGCAGTAAACCCTATGATCTCTCTATTGAAAAAGCAGATCAAGAATTCACCCTTTGTCTATGAAGCACTAACTATATAATAAACCACCAGTAAATGCTAAGGATGTACCAACAGGGGCAAAAGGCAGCCTTTTTATAGGGGACAGGTAGAGAAGGAAATGAAGCTGTGTCACAGTGGTATGACATTGGTGCGCATAGCTGCCTTCAAAAATACAATGCAGCACTGTGGGGAAAAATGTTTAAAGAGTTGAAATGGTTTCAAGAACCCAGTCCTCTATTTTTTCCCTTGACGGGTCACAGAGGAGGTTGGAGGGGGAGCTCGGGTCGAGCCAACATCCCTGAGTTTGCAACCTTTTACCCTGCTAATCATCAGGAGATAATTCCAGCTACCAAGGGGAAGTGCATGGTGTCCTAAGGCATGTGATGGAAGTGAGTACAGTTCAGAGCACCACCGGGAACAGCCTAGAAACAAGTAAAGCCCAGGAGCAGCAAGGTACCAATCCCGCGCCAACACGAGTAGGGTCAGGACGGTCCGTGTCGCTGTCTCTGTCTTAAATTTCACTCCCGTGTCGATGTCATCAGAAAAAAACTAAACATTGGATCTGTTGTCGGTTTTGTCTTGTCTGTTCTGTTTGCATTCTTCCAGCCAACCTAACAATAACCCCGGACCCAATTTCTGTTTCTGAGGGACAAAGCTTTTCTATAACATGCATCAGTGATGTGAGTAACTTTGATGAGGTGTACTGGAACACTTCAGCTGGCATCAAAATCCATCCAAGGTTTTATACCATGAGGAGGTACCAGGATGGAGCAGAGTCGGTGCTGACAGTGAAGACCTCCACTCGGGAGTGGAATGGTGAGTGATGGGCCGGACCCTGCAAATGTGCAATGACGGCAGCTCGCCTGTAGAGAATCTGTCTTGGAATACGCCTATGGTGACTACTTTCTATCAAGTGCTCTTTGTGGGCCATCTAGCAGTCCTTTGGGGGATAGATGTCATTGTCCCATCTTATGGATGTGCAAAACAATGCTCAAAGTAGATGCAATAGTAGACATTGTGGTACAAGTTGTGTAGCCCGGACTGGAGTTAGCGTCTCACTTCGCAGCCTGCACTCCTTCCATCATGACAGTAGGAGTTAGGGCCTGAGAAATGGTGTGGTCAGTAAAGCACTTACCTCGCAGGTCTGAGGGCCTGGCTTCGATCCCTGAGAAGCCACATAAAAAACTCAGCACAGTAGTGCCAGCCTGTAACCTCAGCAAGGGTGGGTGGGAGAGAGTGACAGGTGGATCCCTGGAGCCTTGCTAAGCAGCTAGTCTAGCCTATGTGGCAAAGTCCTAGGCCATTTTCTGTCTCAAAGAGAAAATGGAAGATACCTAGGAAACAACACTGGAAGTTGTTCTCTGACCTCCACATGTGTGTGGATGCACAGGTACAGGCAGACCTGCATACACATGCATTCCCATGCACACACACACACAAACACACACAAGCACACACAAACATACACACACATTAGTAATACAGCAAGCATTACTAGATGCTTGGTACTACGCTACCCAGCTGTGCAATGAAAAGTCTAGAGAAGTCTTTATATATCCAGTTTTAAATAGAGAAGCATTTGTATTTCCTGTTTCTGTCTCCACAAGTAGCCAGGAGACACAAGTGTTTGAAAGTATAAGCATTGAATAGAGCTGGGTGGTAGCAGCAGGCAGCCATTGAGCTTTTATGATATGGTAGTCGCTGTGCTAAGTACTTAAACATCCAGAGCAGCTGCTTAAACAGTGGTTGGACCTCTGGTGTCATGGTGTCCTGGAGCCTAAGGGACCATTCATTTAGAAACAGAAAAGTGGGTGTGATAGCACCACAGTACCCCATCATGTCCCAGCTCTTCAAAAACGCTCCTCTTCTCTGCATGCCACCAAAATTCTATTCTTTCCTTGGCTGTGGGAGAAGCTCAGAGCAGAAAGTTGGGAGCCCAGTTTCACTCCTAACCCTTAATTTGATTGGAGTCAATGCATGCTTGAAGGTAGGAGGATTACTGGGCAGTTCTTCAGACATGTGAAACGCTTAGAGAGGACATCAGTCACACTCTCCCAGTGTCCAGGAAGGCAGAGAAGTCCTTACCCGAGTTTGGGAAGATAAGCTAAGACTCTTCATTGCCAATGGTCCTTTTAGGAGTGATGTTTTTTAAGAGTAATGACTTCTTCCCTCTTTCTCCCTTTTGCTCCCTCTCCTCAGGAACCTACCACTGCATATTTAGATACAAAAATTCATACAGTGTGGCCACCAAAGATGTCACCGTCCACCCGCTGCCTCTGGAGTCAGATATCATGACGGACCCTTTGGAAGCCAGTGGTCTGTGCACGAGTTCCCATCAATTCAAGTGCTGCATAGAAGAGGACGAGAAGGAAAAGTACTTGGTGACTTTCCACGTGGATTCTTCATCCTTTCCCGCTGGTAAGAGGCGGACCACCCCACTGCTGGGTCACATTAACTCATAGATGTCAAGTTTTACTCTTAAAATAGATAGTAAAGAATTCGAGAAGACTGAGCCACGCTTACCAGTATGGGGATGTAATCCCAGCTACTCGGGAAGCTGACGCAGGAGGATTCCTGTGCTAGGTCTGCCTGAACTAATGCAGAGCATTCGAAGCCAACCTGGGCGACTTAGTGAGACTCTGTCTCAGAATAAAAAATGAAAAAAGGCTGAGCACATAGCTCTGTGGCAGGACACTTGTCTGGCATGTGCGAGGCCCATGGGACCAATCCTCAGTACTGGATAAAAGCTCCTGGAGCCTGAATCTGTGATGAAATGTCGCGGTGAAGTCCACCAGTCTTTTGGTATATGGCTGATGACTCACTGGTTTGAAGCAGAAGTTTTGGGTGGAGCCCATTGGTTTTCCTTAATCTCTGCTCTCTCAATTTAGCCAAAGAGATATTCTGATAATCCTTCCTTTGATGTTGTAAGATAATTTGGTAGAAAATGACCCAGTAATCCTTCTAAGGCAGTGGTTCTCAACCTGTGGGTTGTGACCTCCTTGGCGGGGGGCTCATGTGACCCTTTTACAAGGGTCCCCTAAGACCACCTGAATATCAGATATTTACATTTTTGATTCATAACAGTGGTAAAATTACAATTATGAAGTAGCAACAAAGAATGATTTTATGGTTCAGTGGGATCACTACAACATTAGAACTGTATTAAAGGGCCTCAGCATTAGGAAGGTTGAGAACTGCTGTTCTAAATGCATAACTGAGCTGGCAAGAAAATAAGAGAGAAACAACCAAGCACAGCAGAGAAGAAGAAATCATGCTCTAGCAGGAATGATGCTTCCTGAAGGCATTTGTCTTTATCAGAAGCCCAGAACCTCAAGTTTAAGGCTCTGGGGAATCAGGAAGACCTTGTTCTTTAAAACTTTTTTAAGAAGATGCATTTATTTTATTTTATGTGTTTAAGTATTTTGCTGGCATTTATGTGTGTATACAGAGCCTGTGGGAGTCAGGAGAGGGTGTTGGGTCCCCTGGAACTGGAGTTATAGATGGTTATAAGTCACCATATGGGTGTTGGGAACCAGGCCAGGTCCTCTGCAAGAGCAGCCAATGCTCTTCACCACTGAGCCATCTCTCCAGCCTCAGGCTTTGTTCTTTAAATGGTACCCAAGTCACCTCCCCACCACCACATCCCACTCCGGGCACAAGGACAGGATCTTCAAAGACAGACACGTTCAGTAGAAGACTAGGGAAAAAAAACAAAACAAAAATCCATCAGCCATGGATAAGAGTCTAGCCTCCTATTTTGCATGGAAGCAAGTTTCCCCTAAGCATTCTGACTTTCCTGCCCTCACCCCGCATTGGACTTTTTCCTTGCACTGTGTGCGGGCTGCAAGAAGCCTAGGTTGAAGAGCTTCAAGTTCTTTATTGGTTGTACTCTGGCAAAAGTAAGTAAAATAAAGTTCAAGCCCTCTCTTGCGAAATGTACTACCGCTTCAAACCTCAAATACACACACAAGCTTATCAATTCTTGCAATGGCTATCTTTGGCAATTTGCTCAGCATAATAGGCAAGGAGAAAGGCCAAAAAATTAGACATGGGGATGGAGAGATAGGTTAGTGGTTGAATGTGGACGTCTCTGTAACCACCATGGCCCTTAGAGGAATGACCCATGGGAAGTAAGAAGGCAGTTTGACTCAACATGACTAAGTAGCTGGTGTTGGTTCAGACTTTGTGAGTCTGACCCTGAGCAGTTTATTTTAGGTGTATTTAAACAGAACACAATTTGATGCAAACTCTCCTGGTGATAATTAATTCAATCTCATGTGCACAATAAAACACACATATATCTCCTTGAGGACCAAAGTAAGCTACATAAAGATCAGAAGTGACTACAGCTTTGTAAAGTACACATGACACCTTCCATAAATAGAGGTTCTGTAGATTGACTGAGAAAAGCAAGCTCATGATAAAGGATCTAGTGTGATCTCATTCACACTGATAGTGTAAAGGTCACCAGGTCGTTTACCTCTCTGCTCCCAGCCTTCCTTTGAAGGGACAACTCTGAGTATTTAACATTCCTGGTTCCCCTGCTACTTATCTGTAAGCTCAAGGACCACTGTGCTTTCTACAGTTGAAGGCTCTTACTGTTCTTGAAGAGGACCTGGGTTTGGCTTTCTGCATCCATCTTGGTTGGCTTACAAGCATCTATAACTCTAGTTCCAGGGCATCCAGCACCCTCTTCTGGTATCTGTGAGATCCTGCATGTACACAATGCACATGCAGACAAGCAGGCACACATAAATTACAAGTAAGTTAATAATAATAATAATAAAATAGTAATAATAATTTAGGCATATATTTTAATATCTAGAAAAACCTATGCTACACAAAAGGCAATACTAATTGCAATAGAATATTAAATATCCTAAATGAGTAGAATATATTAAAAAGGCAGTGGAATTTCAGAAAATCAAGACTCCAGATTGAGACGGCTGTGTCACATTGTTGGATGACAGAAAAATCAATCCAGACATTGAAGAGTGCCAATATTTACACATTCTGATGCCAGTATGTGTAAGTTGGGTGCTTTTTATATGCCAGATACTGAGCCAAGCACTAGGAGACAGACATGAAGATAAATGAGATTGGGGACTTCCTCTGCTGGAGCTTCTGGATTAGTGGAACAGAATGACCAACAGGCTAGAGACATGGCTTAGTTGTTAAGCGCATATACTGCTCTTGCTCCTGCAGATGATCCAAGTTTGCATTCAGTTCCCAGCTCCCACCTTAGGTTCACAACCACCAGCAATTCCAGCTCCATGGTATCTGACGCCCTCTTCTGGGCTCTGCGGGTAACTGTACTAGCATGCGCATACACAAACACCCATGGGTACACATAATTTTTAAGAATCTAAATAAGTCTTTAAAATACGAAATGCTATATAAACATGATTATAAATCACTCTGAGGCAGAGTTTGATCAATGTGCAGAGCAGGATGTGGGCTCAGACTTGAAACCCTGAATGTTCAAGGTGACCCATTGACTAGCATACATCCAAAGATGAATTTACCTACTCTAAGAGCCAGAGGTTATTTTCACATAAATATGTGTAACCACAGTGAAAATAAATGACATAAATTTCTAGAATTTGGGGCAGGTTTGTTCATATCGGAACATCTTGACAACCTTTATGTCCTGGCTGTTCGTATTGTGAATTCATATTCTCAATAACACTGTCCTTAGAGAAAGAAGTCAATGGCAAGCAAGCATGCTACAAATATAGTCTCCCAGCAAGCTTACTTCGCTTTTGGTGTCCCAAAAGCATCGATGTGTTTTGCCACTTTACCAATATGGCCAACAACTCAGTCCGGAGTCCATCTATGAAGCTCACCCTTGTTCCTGGTAAGTGCATTTAAATTACTTTAAAAATAATATAATCGTGAGGAGAGACTCATTTGTTCATCACCTCCTTTATTTGTATATCCAGTAGGTACATGCTAAATACCTTCACTGTGGCAGGCCGTGGGGGAACCTTAGGGAACTGTTCTCTGGCCTTTAGCCTAAGCAAGGGAAATACAGAGATATGATTGGAGATGCTGCTGTGTGGTAAATATAGAACTATTGTGGGGCCAGGAATGCTGCCTGGCTTAACTCTAGTTCTGATGGTGGAGAGGAAGCCTGGCAGATAAGATCGCTCTTGGGGTGAGACCAGAAGGCCAAGTGGTTTGCGAGGCAGACAAGAGTGGGCAGTGTCTGTGTCTACAAGAAGGGACTGTGTCTTCACCAGCACCCTTTTCCTGAGCCATTTGAAAAGAATTGGGAAGAACAGGTGACTGCCTTCCCCCTCGATCACCACTGAGCCAATCTACCCTGGCATAGTCTCAAGATGAAAAGTCATGATCTGTCTGAGTTTCTATCTGAGTTCATGCAGAACTGTCCAGTGATAAAGATGACTTCCTGGTAACAGGACCCCTGACACACGAAGGTTCCACAGTTCTTCCACACAGTTTGAGTTTACTGAATGGTACGTTGGCATTCTTGCACATACTGGTACCTGGAACCTGTCCATCAAAGTAGAAAGACGTTATGGCCTTAAGATCCTCAGTAAACAGGATAATCTCCTATTTGGATGAGCATACATTAAGTTATTGTTACTTTCCATGCTTTAGATTTCCCCTACATCCAAGAGGAGAGGCCTAGGGATTAGCGATGGGCATGAAGCATAGAGAGCAGCAATTGCAGGTTCTAGGAGGCTGCATGGGTCGAAAGCAATAAAGGCTCTGGAAAATCAGGAACAAAATGAAAGTGTTCAGTTTTCAGCAGGTCACTAAGGAAAGGCAGTGTGAACTCTAGCCCCAGTCTACCCGGCCTCATCCTGATCCCTACTTCCTCTCTCTTCCTGTAAGTCGTCCTTTTTGAAAATTTGTGTGCATGTTTTTAATAATCTTGACAGGGGGAAGGGCAGGAAAATCAATGGTAGAGCAGTCTTCGTCCGTCCACGGTAGCTCACGCTTATGTTGACCACAGCAGCTGAGACAGCATTTTCCCTCATCTACACAAAGGTTATAGGTCAAATCATCAGCAAAACAAAAGTAAAGTGAGATAATTTTACACACAGAAAGGTTTCCAAGTGAGAAACTCTCCACTTGTGGCTCCAGGATGATGCTTCAAAATATTCAGAATTCAGAGTGATTTGAATTTCAAGTTCTCACACTGTAAGTGTGTTTGACTTCTTTTTATAAAGTCACGTACAGTGTCTAGCCACGGGTCTAGGATTTTCTGTTTCACTTTCGTTTCTCTTTCCTTTTTTAATGTCACTGTAAGTTTTCATTGTGCATGGCACTGAATAACACAAGGATAGTTTCGTACAAGTATGTGGAATATACTGAGTTTACCCTCATTATTCTTACCCTCCCCTCTGTCCTTACCTCCCCCAAATAGTTACCTTTGGTCCCCTAGACAAGTTCATCTCTACATCTATATATAGAGAGAGATGTATATGTGTATGTGTGTATATATATATATGTGTGTGTGTGTGTATATGTGTGTATGTATACATATATACGTACATGTATATGTATATATGTAACATATACACAAGCATACATATACATGTATACATATATACAAGTATACGTATACATACATATATATATATATACATACACATACACGATTTTATGTTCCTATATAAAATCTAGGAACCACAAATGAGAAAAATATACAATATTAGTCAGAGATTGACCTTATGCACTTACTACAGTTGCACCCATTTTCCCACAAATGACATGACTTCATCCCTCTTTATGGCTGAAAGAATTTCCCCATTGTCCCTTTTCTTTCCATGTTTCCGATACAGGGGAGAATATCACGTGCCAGGACCCCATAATAGGCATCGGGGAGCCTGGGAAAGTCATCCAGAAGCTGTGCCAGTTCTCAAGTGTTTCCAGAAGCCCCGGCCAGACCATCGGTGGGACCGTCACTTACAAATGCATAGGCAATCAGTGGAAGGAGGAGGAGAGAGGCTGCATTTCAGCCCCAATCAACAGTTTGCTCCGGTTGGCCAAGGTGAACCTGAAACGCTTGACTCTAAACCATTGAGGAGGGGTGCCTCTCTGGCTCAGCAGAAATTCCAGCACTTGGGGAAATGGGCCACGGGCCACTCCGAAATGCATGGCTAAAGTTTGTTGTGTTGGCTACTCTTCTGGTTGCTGCCACAAAATGTGTGACAAAGGCAACTTTAGGAAGGAAGGCTTTGCTTTGGCTCACAGTTGGAGGGTGAAGTCCATCGTGACAGGGAAGGTCTGGTTGCAGGGCCATGAGGGGGCTGGCCGCATTGCATCTGCAGAAAGGAAGCTGAGAGAGATGATACTGGTGTTCCGCTTGCTTTCACCTCTTCATTCAGCCCAGGACGAAGTCCATGACATGGTACCATCCACGTCTAGAGTGGGTCTTCTCACTTCAATTAACCCAATCTAGCTACAAACTCCCTCTTAGATATGTCCAGAAGTTTGTTTCCATGGCGATTCTAAATCTCAGCAAGAGGACAATCAAAATTAACCATTTAAAAAAATGAAACCAAAAAATGCTTTTAAAAACACTTATATTTGGATATGAAGGCAACAAAGTGCGTGCCGGGCTTTAGGGTTGCCAGGATGCCTAACCACAACTGCTCAGCTCCTCGTGTCCAGGACGTACAAGGGGCGCTGTGTGATACTTTCTTATGTCTCTTTCAAATAGCTCTTAGAGCCAAAAGCTATGATGTTTCCATAAAGAGAGAATGTAGAAATAAGATCCAATAACAAATATTTTAATTAGGAAGGTATTACAAATGAACTATAAGCTGGCTTTGGTTGAAATGTCCCAGTATAAAACTTTTTAAATTAAAAAAAAAAAAATCTGCATTCACAGAAAGGACTCTCACCAAAGGTCTCGTGTAGAAGTCAGATCGTTCTTCAACTCGGTCATTGTAAGGAGTTAAAAAGGTTGATAGTTAGAAAGCAAAAGTGTACACATAGATGACCTAATCTGCCATCTGAGTTAAGAGAGTCTGAGAGAGAAAGGGGACAACTCTTTTTTATCTTTATAATAGTATTTTTATTATTAAAATATAATCATACAACTCTGCCCCCATTTTCTTTCCTTCCTCCGAGTCCTCCCATGCTTCCCCTTGTTCCTTCTTTTTGTCTTTAATTTATATATTTATTCATATACATATATACATATACGTGCATACACACACAACCTTCTCAGCCCATTTAATGTTGCTTGTTCGTAAATTATTTCAGAGCTGACCACACAATATTGGATAACCAGCTTTGGGGGAGGGGGCGGGGGACTGCTTCCTCTTTTCTCGGCATCCCTTAGTTGCCTGTAATTCTTTGAGCAGGGGCGGGGCCCTGTGAAATTCTCCCCTTATATGTTAGCGTGTCTAGTGTTGTTCTTGTTTAGGGCTTGTGAGGCAGCTGTATTACTGAGGTACCGTGGTTGAAAGTTCCTTTGTCATTTCTAGGAGTCAAAATCTCATAGCCAATTTCCAAATCCTCTGGCTCTTCAATCTTCCCGTCTCCTCTTCCTCAATGTTTCCTGAGCCTTAAGTTTTGGAATTGTGTTGTCGATGTATCCATTGGTCTGGGTGCCCTACGATCAGTTTTCTGCATATTTGACTAGTTTTGGGCTTCTGTAATGGCTTTTGTCTATTGTAAAGAGAAGTCTTGTTGGTGAAGGTTGGGAGCTACACTTATCTGTGTATATAAGGGTAAGTATTTAACCCTGTGCAGTTAGGAATTACAGAAATGCTGGTGTAAGGTTCTCCTCTAAGATCCATGACCTCACTAGCCCCAGGTATTTGGCTAGGTTTTTGGTAGCAGGCATGATTTCAGAGCTGTTGAATGAGCCTTAATTCCAATTAGACAGGTATTGGCTGCTGCCGAGTTGTGAGTGCCAGCATCGCAGCATTAGGGGTAGCTTGCCATATTGGTCTCTGTTGAGGTTCATAGACATCACACCTCTGTAGGACTACAGTTTGTGTCACTCCCTTGGCAGCTTGCATAGCATCTTTCAGGACTGTGAAAGTAAACGAAGACACTTTTGATAATTATGCTGCGATTACAGATCTAGAACCTTAAAATAGAGAGGGGCATTCATGTGCAAAATAAGAAGTATCAGTAGTATGTATAAGAGAAGAAGAGTGGCAGATGTGTTTCCATGGGGACAAGTGACAAGTTTATTTTAGCTTGACTCTGTAGCAATCGCATGTATCATTCCTCTGTTTCTAGTTTGTTTTCAGGTTGGCATTTGTTAGCCCTTTGCTTTATATGCCTGAGATCTTAATCATTCTCCATCTTGGGGGGAGGGGGAAGGAAATGCACAGATAGTTTAAGAGGTGAAGGCTTTGATTTACCGTATATACTAGTGATGATGGGCACTGAGAAGAAAGGAGACCACAGCTTCCACATCCCAAGGATCAAAATATCTTCATTTGTTCTGGCATTTGTTTTTACTAGGATTTGATCAAGAGCCCCTCCCAGGATCAGAAGCTCCCTACATACCTGAGGGACCTTTCGGTCAGTGCTGGGAAGGAAGAACAGGACATCCGCTCATCTCCAGGGAGCCTGGGAGCCGTCATCAACATCCTTGATTTACTCTCAATGGTTCCAACCCAAGTGAATTCAGAAATGATGAGGGTAAGTGAACCTAAGCCTTGTGAGAGTTTGGGGGCCTCGCCTTCTCACATCTCTAGACTTGTGTGCAAGAGTCATCCTTCCTTCCCATGCAGACTCTTCTTTTCCAGAGCACTGAGTCGGATCTGAGAACATCAGAGTGTTTCTAGCTCGCTCTAAAGTATTTCTGCTTTCATTCCTTTGAGAATGGGTTCCTGCTAGTCTTCTAGGAAAACTAGGAATTGAAGGGTTATAAAGGAAGTGCAAGGTTGGTATGATGGTGTCATCTTGGCACCTAGGAGGTAGGCCTCTTGGCATACCTGTGAAAGGTTGGCTCAGTTAAGGTCAGCAGCCGCTGAGGAAGTCTGTGAAGGACTGTTTTCACTAAATTAATTGGTAGAGGAAGACCCATCTTAAATGGTGGCACCATGCCCTAGGCTGGGGATCCTGGATGGTGCTGGAGTAGAGGACATGAGCTGAGTACTTGCATGCATGCATTAATCCGTTGCTCTCTCCTCTTGACTGTGGATGTAATGTGACCGGTTCCCTTTAAGCTCCCGCCCTGTCACATCTCTGCCATGATGGGCTGTAATCTGGAATCGTAGGCCCTTAAATTGTTTTTGTCAGGGTGTTTTGTCACAGCAACAAAAAGGAAACCAAGACAAGATTCTCAAAGGTCTTGCATTGAACGTGCACTCTGAGGTATTTGCTGTTTGGGGAAGAAGGAAAGCTCTTAAGAATTCAATCGGAGAGGCGTTAATGGAGGGAGACATACAGAGAGGTAAGGCAGAATAAAACACATAAGGGGTGGTGGGGCGCTCAGAGAACACAGCCTTTGTAAGCCTTTACCACGCTGCAGGCAAAAGATAGGAAGCCACACAACTGGAGTCCAGCTGAAGTGGGGAGGAAGCTATAGACTTGGAAGTCCAGTGTGGATTTTATCAGAGACAAGCTTGGGAGGAAAGGAACAGGGCACAGTGACAACTTCTCTCACTCCCATCTTCCCATCGCCTGCCTCCTACTGGCTGCAAAGCTATGCTCCCTGCAAAGGAGCTAGACGGGAACCTTCCTTCACTTCTTCCAGCTTCTGGAGACACCAGCCATGCTTTGGCTCCTGCTACACCACCCCAATATCTGTCCAATCCTTTTTCTCTTCCGTATTTTGTAAAGATATTATTAGGGTTGGGAGCCACCCAGATAATGCAGAATAAATCTTGTCCTAGCTTCATTTTGTTGCTGTGGTAAACATCAGGACCAAAGGCAACTTGGGAGAGGAAAGGGTTTCCGTCAGCTTATTACAGTCTATCACTAAGGAAAGTCAGGGAAGGAACTTGAAGCAGAAACCAGAGAGGAATGCTGCTTGGTGACACACAGGCTAATGCTCAGCTTGCTTACATATACAGCTCGGGACCACCTGTTCAGAGAATGGCGCTCCCCTCAGTGGACTGCTCCTTCCCATCAATTAAGTCAATCAAGGCAATTTCTCACAGACGTGCCCACCTGCCAGTCTGTTCTAGGCAATCCCTCTATTGAGAATTCTCAGGCAATGCAACTCTAGGCTGTGTCAAGTTGACAGATAAAGCTAACTAGAGCAGATCTTTAACTTAATTACATTTGTAAAAGCTATTTGTCCACATAAGGTGGTATTCCCAATGTTTGGGCATCAGGAAAAAACCCTGTTAGAGGCTGCCACTCAACGTGTTCCATAAGCTTATTCTTCTACAGGTCAGACAAGACGAAAATAGGATAAAAATTATGAGAAAGAGAAAGAAATAGTTTATCAGAAAACAAAACTCCTCTTAGAAACACTCTCATAGCTTATTTGATGCTTAGGGCTAAAGTGGGTCTTCTGAGCCTTCCCCATGCTGGCGACATGCCATCTACCAAAAAGCCTTCACAGACTTGTGATTTAAAATAAAGTCAACCACGAGCACAGTAAAGTGCTCACCATTCAAGCGTAAGAATCTGAGTACAGTCTCCAGTACGCAGGTAGAAAAGCTGGGCGCAGGGCCTGAATCCTGGTGCTGGAGAAACAGACAGGAGAATCCATGCAGTTTACCAGCCAGCCAATTTCGCTGAATCAGTGAGCTCCAGATTCAATGAGAAAGCCTGTATACAGGTATTGTGAAAGAGGGCCAACATCAACCTCTGGTCTCTACACACTACACACATATATGAACACCCATAGACACACATGCATATGCACATGAATATATATACGTATATATGTATATGTGTGTATATATGTGTGTGTGTGTGTATATATATATATATATATATATATATACACATACACACAAATAAAATAAAAGCCAAAAATTAAGAAATAAGATCCCTCCTAGCTAGCTAAGTAGGTCTTGGTCATGGTAAGGGTTAGTCTCACGGTCATTGTTGCTAAGTGCTCAGCAAAGTCTCAGCTTTGTGGTCCTGCCTCTGCTAGTTCTGTTGTGAGAAAGCAGGGGAGAGATCTATTCTGCTTGTGGTGCCTCAGATTCTTTTTTAAAACTCCTACTTGTATTTTTCTTTTTAAAATGCTTACTTGTATACACCAACCAGTATCCAGAGAAATGCTATTTTGTCTTTTTTTTAATCTTAAAAAAATAAAATGGTTTGGTGTCCCTCCCGTATCACCTACAGGACGTGCTTGCTACCATCAATGTCATCTTAGACAAGTCCACCTTGAACTCCTGGGAGAAGTTACTACAGCAACAGAGTAACCAGAGCTCTCAGTTCCTGCATTCGATAGAAAGGTTTTCCCAAGCTCTACAGTTGGGAGACAGCACCCCTCCGTTCCTCTTCCACCCTAACGTTCAGATGAAGAGCATGGTAATAAAACATGGCCACCCCCAAATCTACCAACAGAAGTTTGTCTTCGCAGACTCCGACCTGTGGGGTGATGTAGCCATTGATGAGTGTCAGTTGGGAAACTTACAGCCCGATTCATCTATTGTCACTGTGGCTTTCCCGACTCTCAAAGCGATCCTTGCCCAGGATGCACAGAAAAAGACACCATCCAATAGCTTAGTAATGACAACCACCGTCAGCCATAGTATCATCAAGCCCTTTAGGATTGCCATGACTTTTAAGAACAACCATCGTTCAGGTGGCAAGCCACAGTGTGTCTTCTGGAACTTCAGCCTCGCCAACTATACAGGGGGCTGGGACAGCAGTGGGTGCTCCGTGGAAGATGATGGCAGGGAGAATAGAGATCGAGTCTTCTGCAAATGTAACCACCTGACCTCATTCTCCATCCTCATGTCCCCAGACTCCCCAGATCCAGGGTCTCTCCTAAAATTACTTCTAGATATCATCTCTTACATCGGGTTGGGTTTTTCCATCTTCAGCTTAGCGGGCTGCCTAGTCGTGGAAGCCATGGTGTGGAAATCAGTGACCAAGAACCGAACTTCGTACATGCGCCACGTCTGCATACTCAACATTGCTTCTTGTCTTCTGATTGCCGACATCTGGTTCATCGTGGCTGGTGCTATCCACGATGGTCACTACCCACTCAACGAAACAGCCTGTGTGGCCGCCACCTTCTTCATTCACTTCTTCTACCTCAGCGTCTTCTTCTGGATGCTAACCCTGGGTCTCATGCTCTTCTACCGCCTGGTTTTCATTCTGCATGACGCAAGCAAGTCCACCCAGAAAGCCCTTGCCTTCTTTCTAGGCTACGGCTGTCCACTCATTATCTCATCCATCACAGTGGGGGTGACACAGCCACAGGATGTCTACATGAGGAAGAATGCATGTTGGCTCAACTGGGAGGACACCAGAGCGCTGCTGGCTTTTGCCATCCCGGCACTGATCATTGTGGTGGTGAACGTGACCATCACTGTTGTGGTGGTCACCAAGATCCTGAGGCCCTCCGTCGGAGACAAGCCAAGCAAGCAGGAGAAGAGCAGCCTGTTCCAGATCAGCAAGAGCATCGGGGTCCTCACACCACTCCTAGGGCTCACTTGGGGTTTTGGTCTTGCTACGGTGATTCAGGGGAGTAACGCTGTGTTCCACATCATATTTACCCTCCTCAATGCCTTCCAGGTAAGCCCATAAGACTCGGATTTTGAGAAATGCCGGTTCTCATGGGGTGGAGTAATGGTAGAAACACAAACAAGAGAAGGAATGGGGAAGGGTTTCAATGCACGGGAGACCTAAGCCTCAGAGAACAGCAATTATAAGCGCTCAGCGAGACAAAGGGACACATTGCTCTGCTCCCATGGAACCTTGAACCTTTTACCACCTACATTATAACTTGGCTCCCAAAGTCCCCATAATACGAGTAGGAGGAGAGTCACCATCCTTAACTGGATAATCCTGTTTACTCGAGATAATCCTGCCCTAGTCTTATCTCTTAAGTAAGAACAGTACTCCCACTAATCAAGTCATGGCTCCATTGAGTCTTCTGAGCATCAGGAAGCTCTGGCTTTGTGAGGACAGACTTCCTGTTGGTCACTGTATCTCTGCCATCTCTAGTGCCTCATAAAGATCTTGGTCTGAGGTAGGTTCTCAAAAGCTGATGGAAGGAAATAGTTGCCGGATACGACGTAATTTCTCTGGAAAGATAAGTCCAAGAATGAATGCCCTATAGATGTCAATCTATTTGGTGATGTTCAGGTGAAGACATGTCTCTGCTCTCCTGGAGTATGTAGTCATTTACAGTGGAGGCCAGTTTGTTAGATGAGCTGTAAGGGAGATGGACCCTCTTGCTCCTGGACGATTGTGACAGAAATGCATGAACCCCAACTCCTATCATTTTGTGTTATGAGCTCCAAGAATTTTACCTAATGACCTTCAAGCTATGTTTCCACGGGAAGAACCTCTCATCCCCTTATCCTCACTACCTGTGGGAATAAATAAAGAATATCATGGATTAGAGAAATGTATTTAATAGCGTAACCTGGAGGGACACGTCATTCATGATTGGAGGAACATGGAAGATGTTCCCCTAGTGACAATCATTTAAGGCCCCTTGGTGTGCAACCATTGTAGCACACCAATTGTAATGCCTTCATCTCATCTGCTCAGTTAGGGAAAGAGGCAGCACCTGCTTAACACCTGCGGAACTGGGTGGTGGCCTGCCATTAACACGCCCTTCTTAATCCTCTCCGCAGGGGCTCTTCATTCTACTCTTTGGCTGCCTCTGGGATCAGAAGGTAAGAATGATGACAGCTTTGTGCTTCTGGGCCTGTCGAAACTGTCCAAACAAAGTCTGTTGAATTGACGCCCGTTTCTTATCAACAACACAGGTGCAGGAAGCTTTGCTGAATAAATTTTCATTGTCAAGATGGTCTTCTCAGCACTCAAAGGTAAAGCCGGGTCCTGAAGAGACTTCCTGTTTCATGGAGTCCATTAGTGTGCTTCAGGGACGTAAGACTAACGCTCACCTTGGGAATGTGATCAGTTGGATAAAATATAAACTTCTCTACTTCCATGGCTAATTGCAGCGTGGGTTATTTTACTGTGCCTTGCCACAGCTTTCCAGTTACATGTGCCACGCGTGTCTCATTAAGAAGTGACTCCACAGCTTTCTGTGGCAGATGATTTGAAGGTGACATCTAAAGGAGAGAGATAGTGCCACCTGTAATCCCAGCACTTAGGGCTGAAGTAGTCGGATCTCCCTGAGTTAGAGACCACCCTGGGCTACTTAGCAAGCACTACCAGGCCACCAGGGCAGCTAGGTCTGCATAGTCTCAAAGAAGGAAAGAAAAGAAAAAAGAAAAGAACAGAAAACCGAAGACCAGCGGCAATACCATAGAACCCTTTAGGTGAAAATCAAATTCTCAGTTAGAATCTTCTGGGTAGAATTCAAGGAATTAGAAAAAAAACAAAAAGCAAAGAAAGAAAGAAAGAAACAAACAAACAAAAAAAACATGTGAAGGATAATAATCTATGGAATTTTCTACAGTTTTATTTTTTTTTTTTAAAGTGTGGCTATTGTCCACACTTTAATGTGATTGACTACTTTTCATGTGCCAAAATATACCAGGAAAAAATCCCAAAAAACCCAAGCAACTTAGCTTACGATTAATGTATGAAAAGAGATAAATGGGTTCCTTAACAAAGAAAGATAAAGGGAAGGGAGTAAGGAAAGAAGACATGAGGAACAGGCAAAGAGGAAGAGGAAGAGGAGGAGGAAGGAAGAGGAGGAGGAAGGAAGAGTGAAAGAACAGAGGGAGGGACAGGGAAGAGAGAGAATGAGGTGGCAACATATTGCTCTCCAGTTCAGAATGCACTGTCCCCCTGCCTCCACTTGACCTAAGGGGATGGCGTTAGAAACACAGGAAACTGACCACTAGGAGGCAGCAAGTCAAGCCCTCTAAGAGATGAAAACAGCCCTCATTTCCCAGACTCGCTTTGTGATTGTCTCTTCCCTCTCTCTCTTCCAGTCCACCTCCCTAGGTTCATCGACACCTGTGTTTTCTATGAGTTCTCCAATATCAAGAAGATTTAATAATCTTTTTGGTAAAACAGGTATGTAGTGACTATTAGGTACACCCAGGTGGACCAGATCAGACTGGGCCTGACCCAGCACATCTGCTCCCCAACTCCCCCCTCATGGCGAGGGAATTAACAACTGTGTGTGGGGTAGAGATTGAATACAGGAACTTGCTTATACGTTCACAGGTGGCCAGGAGCTTGGTAAAGAAGCCAGCTGCTCTAAATGGGCAGAGAATATAAACTCATGGTGATTTTTGGAATCTTGACAATCCTCAGAGACTTGTATGTCAGATATAAAGGGTATCTGCCAGTTTCTGGGCTTGTCCAGTGCAGAATTCTTTTTATCGTGTTAAGGAGTAGATACATCACTTTTCTGTGCCTTTCAAAGAATGAACGTGGAAAGTTCGATTGTAGGATTCAACTCAGGGTTGTTCCTCCGGTTCCTCCGGTTTATGGAGCACGCTTCCTTTATACATTGACATTTACAAACTGCGTATACATATGTGAGGGCACCATCCAAGTTAGATAGTCTCGTAGATGCTCACAAGTTCCACCTGGGAAATCGGAAATAGTGTTGATGACTTTGGAACTGGTCTCAGCTAATCAGAGTATAAATTCCAGTCCTAACCACCACCTCCCATAGGACGGTTCTATCACACTGCCCCTCACAGGAGAGTCCTGTGGTACTTCTCCCTACAGGACAACCCCATCACACCTCACATGGAAGAGTCCCATCACACTGTCCCTCCCACAAGAAAATGACCACCAAAATGCCCTACTTTTCTTTCTTTCTTTTTTTTTTTTTTTTTTTTTCCAGTGTTAGGGGTTAAACCCAGCTTCTCAAGCATGCTAAGCAAACACTCTACCTACTGTTGAGCCAACTTCCAGTCTTCCTTCCATTATTTAAAAACTGGATCTCACTAATGTAAGCTGTGACTGTGTCCACCTCCAGATTCTGGCTTTTATACATTTACTAATCCAATGGCTCTGAATCTGGTCTGTGGTGACCATTGGATACAGCCCTTCCTGCTTCCATTTTGGGAACCACTTGAATCTGGTGGTATCACTTTTTACTCTGAAGGTCACTAATTTGACCTCCGTGAAATGGCTGAGTCTTTCATTAAAGTCACTGGACTTCAGGGCATCTAGCATTTCCAATGAAGTGAGTAGGAATTATTAAATAATCCACTAACTCTGAACTTCAAAATATCAGGCCAATAGAATGCACTGTTTATTTGTGAATGATCCAGATCTAAGTTGGGATGTGGGCTTTGATCCTGGGGTATCAGGGCCTGAGATTTTTATGGTCACTGCTGCTGGATACTCTTGAGTGGGCCATCAGTACAGCCCTGGTTTGGATAATTTTTTGGGGAGGGGGGCTAATTACTGTAACTTTGGTTTATGTTGTCAGCAGCCCCAAAGATACCCCCAGGCAATGATGGAAACCTTGTTAGCAGTGGCAGTTCATCGTCCTGATGGTAGGGTAGTCGCTTCAACCCTTCCCTTGCCTAGTGTATGCTCTGTGTCTTCCCTGCACATGGTGCCCGCTGTCTGTCCACACTAGGTTGAGCAGTCGCATCAGCTGCCCTCCTGCTGTGCTGGTCCTCAGTTCTTCTGTTGGTATCTATCACCTCCTCTTCCCACCCTACCTCTGCCTCCCCTGTAATGAATCTTCTCTCTCCCTTTCTTCCCTTTATGGACCTTCAGCTCAATGGTTAGTTCCTTTCTAAGAACTTCCCCAAGTCAAGACAAGCAAGGGGACCAGGAAGTTCTCCCAGGGAGGAAGCCCCCAGGTTCATGCATGTGAGGGTTTGTGGAGAGGCTGCCCACGTGGAGATCTTCCTGCCCTGTGTGGAAATCTGGCTGCTGGTGTGCTGTGGATAGTTAGAGCTTGGTGGCTGTCCTGCATGCTTGAGGACAGCAGCTCTGTCATCTGTTCTCCGGCACGCTGGCTTAGGGAGGAGGGCAGGCGTGGGTTGGTTTCCAGGCATGGCTGCCAGACCAGAGCTCATCGTGGTTCATTAAAATATGTTTGCACCCCAGAGTTCATGACAGTTTGTCTTTGAGGCTGAGATGCTGTTTTGCTTTTATCCCTCCCTTCCCCCAGGAACATATAATGTTTCCACCCCAGAAACAACCAGCTCATCGATGGAAAATTCATCTAGTGCTTACTCATTGCTCAACTAGGACCAAAAGAAGCCACATCCACAGGACCTCTCACAAATGGGACATGTGCTATGGAAAAGAGACCCATCCAAATCTGTGGGTAAAGTGTTCTTTCCGCAGACTTCTGGGAGCAGATGCTGAAGAGACTCTTTCAACAGAGAAGATGCTTTCTTTTGTAAAGACAAACTAAAAGCAATTGTCCCACTCCTATCTCTTGTGTAATGCCAAATATGTATAGTATTTAAAAGAAACCCCCTCCCCGAGGCCCAACTTTTCTCTGTGTATTGTAAAATAGAATTTTGAAGAGAGTTTTCACACACACACACACACACACACGCCCCATTGTCTACAAGTGTTGATTGAAATAGTAAGTAAAGAGCAAGCACCCAGGAGTTCAGCGAATTCAAGGAAGGAAGGAAGGAAGAAAGAAGGAGGGAGGGAAAGAAGGAAGGAAAGAAGGAAGAAAGGAAGGGAAGAAGAAAGGACGGAAGGAAAGAGAGAAGAAAGGAAAGAAGGAAGGAAGGAAGGGGAACAATGCAGAAAGCATTAAGGAGAACATTTTAGGGTTTCTATATTCATAATCTATTAGTCAGGTATCACAGCATTGAGAATGGAAATACATGTCTCAAAGATGGACAATGGAATGACATCACGGGGGATGAGCCTACTACATTCCTGACATTTCCCTAGTTAAAGGGGTGGACTAAAAGACAGAGGGGAAAATAGGAAGGAAATCATGCCACGGTGATACTTCTGGCTGGACGATAATCTCTGCAAGCAGTACACCCAAGGAGACATAGTTCTCGTCCTGATAAGGACATGCCTATGAACCTTTGTATGTCAAGATCTGAACAAAGCAGGAAGAACACATAGAGGAATATGACCGCAACTCTGTCAGGTCCGAGAAAGGGTTCCTTTCTCACAGTTTATCAGAGAAGCGTTGTATGTTAACGTCATCTGACATTTTGAAAGCAATGCCTGTAAATGTATTATAGGACACCCAGTAAGTGACAAATTTGATATGTTGCATGGAACTCAGACGCCCCCCCCCCACCTGTCTTACATGTAACAGCTTTAACCAGGTACTTTCTGTGCATCGTAGAATAGATTTTAATAACTGTGTAGCGTGTCTGTTATTATTCCTGCAGTTGTGCCTTCGTAGGACTGTGGAGATGGCCGTTTATGTGTTGTGCGGCTTACCCTGTATTATCACTTCCCAGTCTCTTAAGCTCCCAGGCCAATACGCATTCAGAGCGTCTGTGGTCTGATTGGTGTTTATCATATGCTTCTGGAGAAAAGGTATGTGCCAGTCTCTTCTGTGCTCCCAGCCACACTTTACTTTGATAAGCAAATGGCAGACCCCCCCCACCCCCCCGACGAGGATTAGATTATTTGTGGATTTATGCCTGTGTGGGTATTGTGTGTATGTCTCTCAAAAATACAGGTGTTTATTAACACTGCATCTATGTCAGGGGCCGCCATGTTCGGTATCCGAGGGCAATCATGCACTCCGTGTCCAAGTGCGGTCTCACAGGTACAGTGGCAATAAGAACAGTGTCTTGGTTGAGTTCTCAGACAGAAACAACGTAAGGAAGAAAGGTGCTGCTTTGGCTTCAGAATACAGTCCACCGTGGTAGGGAAAGCATGGCTAGAAGAGCATGAGGCTAGCCCATCACACTGCCTCAGCAGTCAGGAGATAAAGAACTGGGAGTGGGATGAAGCTATGAAATTCAAAGCCTTTCCCCAGTTACATCCTTCCCCCATCAAGGCTCTACCTCCTAAAAGTTCCCTGACCTTCCCAAGCAGCACCCAACTGGGGGCCGAGGGTTGAAATATAAGAGCCACGGAGGATGGGGGGGG
Organism: Cricetomys ansorgei; assembly: GCA_026225945.1. Classification (NCBI taxonomy): domain Eukaryota; kingdom Metazoa; phylum Chordata; class Mammalia; order Rodentia; family Nesomyidae; genus Cricetomys; species Cricetomys ansorgei. The sequence goes on along the minus strand of JAMJFZ010003581.1, from coordinate 3,930,045 downwards.
GGCATTTCTCGTTCAAACAAGAACAGACCGCAGGCTCTTCAGAGTGCATGCTCAGCACGCTCTGGGCTGGGTTTTTAAGGAACGAGAGCCTATGCGGACCCTCCACCAGGAAGATAGAAGAATCTGAACTCTAACCACTGGTCATCCACCGAGATCCTGAGGGTTTTATTTGAATATTTCTAAGTAACTTTAAATCTCTTCCTTTTAGTTCTAAGCTTAAATTCTACTTCTGCTCCTGGGTTCTTCATAGAGGAAGAGAGGGGTGGGACAAAGTCCTGTCCATTCAGTTCCGTTTCTCCACAAGTGCCACCGACATCTGTTCCCACACTTGTATGAGAACCGCCACGCCACACACGCCTGTCCCAATTAATGGCTTGTTCTTTAAAGTCTTTACAGGAAATGTATGTTGGTGTGCAAATGTGGATGAGGTCCCTAGGGAGTCTCCAGAGCAGAGCTCAGTAGAGAGAAGGCAGAGATGAGTCTAAGATGGGGCATCCTCTGGAGTAGAATCAGGTTTTAAGAAAGAGAATGACCTTGACTGATTCAGCCCCTTTGAGTTAGATCAAGGAGCATTGAGCCAGGGATGTTGCAGAGCATGACAGAGCAGCCTTGACTTCAGGGAGGCACAGTGCTGGGAGAGGCTGGGGCTGCTGTGCTCAAGAATGCAACGGTCTAAGGAATACTGAACTTTGGCCCACTTTGTTGGTGCCCCTTGGGAGCCATTGGGCTTGACCTTGTTAGGAGAACCCCCATGATGGCATAATAGCAGGAACTTTCAGCTGAATTCCATAGGATGTGGATCTGGCCCTCTGCCTACTTTCGTTCACAGAGACACGTTTCCCCTCTCACCAGTGCGCATGCCCACAAACTGTAACGCACTCATGAATTCATACACAGATCCACAAACTAACACAGGCATGCAGGAACATGTGTACACAGACATGCACACACCCAGGCGGCATATGAACACATATTGACACCCAAATACACGGGCACACATATACCGATGTTTTCTGTGAGAACTGCAATGCAGGATTCAGCAGGGAGTCATTCATCCCGGAGCAGACACATGCACATTTTCACATGCATGTATATACACGGAGGCCATTCACTATTTCAAGGCGCAGCATCGGATTCCAGAAAAGGAGGCTGGAGATATGGCTCAGTGGTTAAGTATACTTAAGCGGTTAATGTATACTGCTCTTATAGAGAAGTCCCAAGTTCAGTTCCCAGCACCCATGTTGGGCAGCTCACTACTACCTGAAACTCCAGCTGAAGGGAATCTGTTGCCCTCTTCTTGACTTTGAGAGCACTTACATGTGCACACCCCCCTCCCCGACACACTCATCTACACGTAAAGTTTTAAAAATAAATTCCAAAAAAAGCTACGTAACAAAACGCCCAAGCGGCCCTTAGTATTTTTCTGCCCACCGCCTTATACACAATTGCACACTCACATTTCTAAACAGTATCAGAAGGTAAACGTAGTCTCCAAAATTGGGAAAACGTAGAAGCGCACGGGTGCTTGCATTTCTTGAAAGCCAGAAGCTCGCAGGGTTCTGCAACAGCACGGGGCACTAACTGAAGCAGAGAAGGCAGGTTCACTGATCTTGGGGCCAAGTGCACTGCATTTGCTTTGCTAATAGAGTGCTCCCTGCTGCCCACATTCCTCATGCCTTTTATTGTGTCAAGTAGATTCCAGGGGCCCAACTTTCTTTCATTAATGGACTTTCTATGAAGGCAGTTTCTTGCAAAAAAATCTGTGCTAATGATTCAGAGGTTGTGAATCAATGTTCTTGGGGAATACTATAAGCATCACCCAGGATCCCCAGGGGTGTAGGTCACTAAGGGGGGAAATGTAGAAATGCCACCCACGCAAAGTTACCTCTTATGATTTGCTCAGGGCCTTTCAGAGAGGTCTGCGTAGGAAGAAAATGTACACCAAGATGAGAAAGAGCACAGCAGCCAGTCAGTGCAGAGGGGACTGTGGGGGAGTTATCCCCGGGTGGGCAGAGCAGAAAGTCACAGGGAGACAGAAGAAAATTACATGGTTGTTGTGCAGGGAGGAAGTGTTCTATCCGTGGCATGTAGAGGTGCTGTGGTATGGAACCCCTGAGCCCCAAAGAGAAAGCTAGTGAGGCAGGCCAATGGCAGCCGGGTCCCCCGAGAGCCCATAAGGGAAGAGCTTAGAGCGGACACCTAACTGATATTTATTTTTAAAGACAACAGAAACAGCATTTCAATGCCATCAGATGCCATGAGTTTCTAGAATTACGACTCAGAGATTAAAATCGTGTCCTACTAATATGTCAGTGTATAGCGATGCTTTCTTTCCTAATAATAAAATATCTAATGGTTCGCCAAGATTTCTTTGTATACCTTGTCCATTTGTGGGTCCAGTGTTGCTGCTGCGGCTGCGGGGGCCGCAGTGACCGCAGTTTCAGGCTTCCTCGAATCAGCAGGACCCCAATTCCATTCTATAAACACCCAGCGAGGCTTTCCCTCTCCCAGACAGGAAGGATGCCAGAGGCTCACAGCTGAGTTCCGGCAGGGTCGGTAGGGTCGGCAGCATTTGTCTTCCACGCTCCTGGGAACTTTAGGATGACCCAGTGCCCTACAGGGGTCTAAACAGGATCCTTGAAACAAAGTCATAAGGGCCGAAATATCTAGGGAACAAAATCAACTCATGTCTGTTCCAACATGTAGTTTGGTTGTGTGAAGTTAGATCCCTAGTGTTCTACGTGTACTATACATAGGTAACTGCTAGCACATTCTAGAAAGGAGCTGAGGTTGCCAAGGCTCCTACTCCCTGTGCCTCTGGAGTGGGCAAAAGTTACAAAAAGAGGGCAGATGAGCACAATGGCTGAAGCCCAACTGAGCCAAGCCCCTGCTATTTATTTTCAATGGCCATTTCAGGTATTGGAGTGGCCAGGAAGGGACTAAGTTGTAGAGTTCTTTGCTCGCCACCAAAATCCTATGTATAGAACCAGTGGCAATGCTAAAAACAGAAGCAACATGGCCCACCCCTCCCGGACAGGATGCTGGAAGGGATTTGAGAAAGTCAATAATTTTATGGACTCCAATTTCCACCTGCAATAAACTGAGAAAGAAGAGTGCCCAAGACAGGTTCCCCTTCACAAACAGGGCCCAGGCAGGAGCTACAACAGGGCTTTCATTCTTTAATTCAGAGCCAAGCGAAGTATGCTGGTAAGGATTACAGAATAAACATACCCATTCCAGGAATCTAGGCGGGAGAAAGGCAACAAGAACCGGTTGGGCAAGGCCTGGGGAGATTGCTGTCACAACCAACTTCCGACAGCTCTGGACAACAGAAACAAGAACATCTTCAAGCTCTGCCACATCCGGAGCTATTCTGATGAGTTCCACCTTCTGTCCTGGTCCTGCCAGTCAGCACACCACCACCCTGCCCTCGTAGTTGCAGAGAGAGGTGTATGATTTTGATTATCTAAGGAAAACTGTTACATCCATTGGCTTTTTTTTTTTTTTTTTTTTTTTTTTTTTTTTTTCTGGAACCGGGAATGGTTTCCCATGCCCCAGGAGCTTTTTCACAGCTGTGTGAATCAGCCTTCTCCCAGGCATCTCCAGCTGGGCTAATGAGTGACTGCCGGTCTCAATTGCATTGGTTTCCCTGTGCCCTATTTGCTTCTCCTGAAGCCTGATCGCCCCCTGGTGGACACTAGAGGATGTGCCTCCTTTGTGGTTCCCAGAGCCTTAGTGTGGGTGGAGGTTGATTGAGGCTGGGGGGTCCCAGGTGGAAAACACACAGTGACATAACTTGGGTCACAGGATGAAGTCCTAGGCTGCATGACAGACGTGAGGAATGAAGGGATCATCTGCCCTCCTGCTACCACCATGACATTATGTATATGTATTTATGTATATGTGTGTGTGTGTGTATATAATGTCTTTTATTTCCTCATCGCTAATGAAGCTTACTTATGTGATCAACCCAAGCTAAAGGTGACCTTAGACGTGATGATGCCTCACCCCCCGCCCACACACACACACATTCCAAACAGGCTTCTGGGAGTTATTGAGGAAGCAGAATGGAAGGCTTCTATGTTTCATTGAGAACAAATACCTTCTCCATGAGTGAAGCTGTAAAACAATTTGGATTCTCCTATTCCATTTTGTAACTCACCCACTGGAGAGTTTTATTCAGCTACAAAGAAGAGTGTGATTTTGTCATTTGGAGGAAAATAGATGGACTTGGAGAAGGTTGTGTTAAGAGATGTAAGCCTGTCCCAGGAAGGCAAACATCTAGTTTTAACACACACACACACACACACACACACACACACACACACACACACACACACACACACACACCATGTAAAACAGAAGCCTGGAAGTTATTTGGGAAGAGGAAGGGGAAAGCAGGAGCAGAAGTGGAGAGGAAGGAGAAGATAGGGTAATGGGGTGAATATGGTCAAAGCACATGAAACAGTTGACTAAAATGTCAATATGGGGACTAGAGGATGGCTCAGCAGTTAAGAGTGCATACTGCTCTTCAAGAGGACTCAAGTTCAGTCCCCAGTATCCCTGTCAGGCACAACCATCTGTAACACCAGCTCTGTGGAACACAGTGCCCTCTTCTGGCCTCTGTAGGTACTTGCACTCACATGCACATACACACTTACACATTAGTTAAAAAAAATATTTTAAAATGTCATTATGAAACTTACCACTTTGAACAATGAATATACGTTAATTGTTTTAAACTAGCCTTTTGAATTTTGCAGCTGGGACAGGTTTTCAATTTTCAACCCACACTGGATCTTCAGCTGTCCAGGGTTGTCTGTAGCCCAGCCAGCAACTGAGGCCTTATGGTAAGTTTCTCATCTGGCCTCTGGGCACATGTTTCCAAAGCAAGAGCCAAGAAAAGAGGAGAAGTAAATAGGGTCAGCTGTTAAGAGGGCTGGTACTTGGAGCAGAGGGACTAACTGAAATTGGTTTTATATAATTAGACAGATGACTTCCGTGTGTGTGTGTGTGTGTGTGTGTGTGTGTGTGTGTGTTAGGCTAAAGGATTGGCTGTGGTTAAGAAGAGAACACCACCACTGTGGTAAAATCTTCTCATAGTATTTCTTTGAGGTCAACACACAGAGCTGTCTTCCAGACAGGGCCAAGTTTGTATCTCATGCTGGTAAAAAAAACGTGGTAATATATAAGTCTCCCAGGTTGTACTGGTTTGGGTAAAACAATAACTGCAAGACCAACGGGGGTCATAGAGAGGATCTGGGACTTGGCCGTGTGAGGCAGGGTTACAGTCCCTAAAGAGAGGCCAGGAGAAGCCACTGGTGAAGGTGCAGCCCTACTTGCAGTGGAAACTCCAGGACTGAAGACATAGGGTAGAGAGTCTGAGGCTTGGTACCATGTGGCAGGGTTGTGGTCCCTGAAAGAAGGTAAAGAGGCCGTTGGAAAGGTGTAGCCTCAGTTGCAGGGGTGATCCCAGCGTATTAGAGATGCCAAGACTGTGGAATGTCTACCAAGGACAGCAGCAGCTGTTGTGTGGAGCCGCCCTGAGTCTGAGTCTATGAGGCAAACTATTGCAGATGGAAGAGACAGCGAAATGGAACTCCCGGAATCCGCTGGAAACCAGAAGACCATGAGGTCCAGATGTTGTATATTGAACTAAAAATTTTGATTTATACTACTGGATATTGGTTTTGCTTTGATTTTATTGTAATTATGCCCTGCATATTACCTCTTAGAGAAAAACATATCTAGTTACTGATTTTACAGGCTCTCGTAGTTGAGAGACTTTACACATTCAAAGAGATATTAGATTTTATCCATCGATTAGTTAATTAACAGGGTTTCTCTGTGTAGCCCTGGCTATCCTGGAACTTGCTCTGTAGGCCAGACTGGCCTTAAACTTACTGATCTGCCTGTCTCTGCCTCTTGAGTGCTGGGATTAAAGGAATATGCTACCATTCCTGGCTGAGACATTAGATGTTCAACAAAAACTTGGACTTTTTTAAAGTGTTGAAAAATTTAAAGACTGGGGGACTTTTAAAATTATACCATGTTTTATACTGTGAGGTTAATATGAGATCTTGTAGGTAAATAACAAAAGAAAAATTATGGTTTGGTTATGATGTGAGTCAATTTTACAAGAGGTCAATGTGCTGGTTAGTTTTTGTCAACTTGCTACAAGCTAGTGGGGAGCCTCAATTAAGAAAATGCCTCCTCTGGATTGGCCTGTTGGCAACTCTGTGGGGCATTTTCTTGATTAATGATTGATGTAGGAAAGCTCAGCCTACTGCGGGCAGTGCCACGCCTGTGGTCCTGGCAGGAACAAGAAAGGTAAGCTGAACATGAGGCTGGAATGGGAGCTAGTAGGCAGTAATCCTCCAAGGTCTCTGATTCAGTTCTGGCCTCCGAGTTTCTTGCCTTGCTTAAGTTCCTGCCTCGGCTTCCCTCAGTGATGGACTGTGACACAGAACATAGGACATAGAAGCCAAATAAAGCCTTTTATCCTCAGGTTGCTTTTGATCAGGTCTTTATCAAAGCAATAGAAAGCGAACCAAAACATAAGTAGATATTCTTTTTCTCTTCATTTTCCAGATCAAAAGGAAACAAAAAACAAACAAACAAACAAAAAAAAAAACCATAGAGGTTAACAACTTGCTGAAAGTTCACACAGCCACAGGTTCCCTGGAGTCTTATATGAAATTCAATGTCTAGCAGGAAACATGAGAACATCTGTACTCCAACCCAATGTCTTTGCTTGCATAGTATGGTGGGCTGTTAGATGGCAAAATGAGAGAGAGGGGGGGAGGGAGAGAGAGAGAGAGAGAGATAGGGAGGTGGACTGTGGAGGACAGGAAGAATAGAGGACTCAAGTCATATATATATTAATTCCAAAATGTTTATATGCATGGGTGTTTTGCCTGCATGTATGTCTGTGTACCACACGTATGCCTGGTGTCCAGGGAGGACAGAAAAGGGCATGGATCTTCTAGAACTGTAATAACAGGTGGTTGTTAGCATGTTACATGTGGCTGTTGGCAATCAAACCTGGGTCCACTGGAAAAGTTGCTGAGCCGTCTCTAAAATCCAGGGCAAATCTACGCCAAGCTTAATCTCACTTTATCACTTCACTCAGGAGCACGTGGCCAACGTTTTAGGCAAATTCCTTTGTCGGTCTGACAGAATGACAAAGAATTGCACTTCGTTAATGGCAGCCCTCAGATTAGCCACCAAGAGGACCCCCCCCCCATGCACAGGAGCTCGGACACCCCTATCATTTTAACTCCTAGCTGTCATTCAGGTGAGCTTCCCGTATGGCTCTGATGCTGAGGCTGTTATTTTTATTCTTGGCACAGATCTATCAAGCATTCTCCGGCTGGTGGCTGCCACAAAGGAGGAAACTTCGGTTTCCCAAAAATGAGGTGTGAGTTTGAGACACTGTCCTAATAAAGTTGGCTGCTTCACGGTTTCCCTTGTACTATGAAGACTGAAGCAGCGTCTGAATCATTTGATTCCTGCTTCACTTGCATGGGTAGACAGATGGCTTGCATGATGCTTATCCCTGACTGGCAGCCTGTTAGTGGACTGCATGGAAGTCATGGAGCGGTACGCTACAATCTTTTACTATCAATTTAGGGAAAGAGAAAGGAAGGATAGAAAGAAATCTTCACCGCTTTCTCAAGTGGCCTTGATACAGCATGAGAGAAAGGTAAAAATCTTCGCAGCCTCTTTTAGGCTGTCCTAAGCTTCAAGAGGACTAGCTGACAGTGAGACAGACTAGTGTCTCTCAGATCAGGGTCTGTGAACTCAATTCCTCCAATCTTTGTTCTTTGAAGAATTAACACACTAATGATGACAACCTCACAAACGAACCGCCAACCAACACCCACTCTGACTCTCAAGGCTTCATACCGTTTCTGCCCTAACTCAAAAGTTCCCATAAACCCATGTGGCACACAATTCCCAAAACAAGCTACACATGCCAGCATGACTGTACCTAAACGAACTATAGCCCCCTGCATCAAGCATTCCAAATCCAACTCATCAACAACTATCCCACAGCTGGGGGTGGGAACACAAACCTGATCCAAATGCCACTTTGTGTTTTTAAAGAAACAAAAATAACAAATCCCCTTCCAAGTGTTCCACTACAAGTGTCTGTTCACCCCAGAAAGGGTACCAATGGCAGACTGAAGAAATGATTCTATGCAAGTTTAGCTTAGGGAAACAAATGTTTAAATAGAATTGCTCATAAGAGTGTGGGCAAGTGAGTTACTTCCAGGAACACAGACAACTGGGGAACAGCTACCCTGCCCTGCTGCAGAAAAGGACTTCTCTTTCATCAACTTTACCTCTCATACATCCTCAAGAGAGGCAGGATCTCCTGAGACCCTTCTGCTCCATGAGAGGAAGCTAATGGTCACAGTTTGGTGATGTTGTTCTTCCTCTAATCATACCTACGGAGAGACCAACTGGACAATGGTGTCCTGCCTGGAAGACAGCATTCCACAGCAGAGGACAGAGGGCCCAGCCATAGGATGAACAGGCACATGCTCAGGACATCACATCAGCCACATTCGTGGTCCCGGATGATGTGTGATAACAAATCAGCTCTGCAAAGGGAAGTCATCTGTGGTGGTGGCCAGTGAGCTGGGGATTCCTCTGAATCCCTGTGACGTTCCCACTCTTCTGGAAAGTGGGTCTTGCTTACCCACCATTATTTGCTTCTGTCTGTCTGTCTGTCAGCAAAGCCATCTCCTGTCATGCTGCCTGTCACTATATCTTGGTCGCCCAGCCTTGCCTTGTGAGGTCTCCATGAGTGGTTAAACACCATGCACTTCTTTATTTTATTTCTCAAGAGAAGTGGACTGTTTAGGGTTCTACTCGACTCATGGGAAACACACAAAGATAAGTGAACAGTTGGATGTGTGTGCCTGTGAAGTCCACACTGAAAACGGGCTTAGAATGTTCCTATGGCTTAAGAGCGTCCTTTGCCACCCGCCTTTCTAGTCAGTGCTACTCTATAGTCCAGTGCTGCTTATTTCTCATGTTCTTTTCTGATTTCTGCCACTGTAGATTGCCTTGGGCTTTCTTGAACTGTCTATGAAGAATTAATTGTCATGAATCCTTTTGTGTGACTTCTTCCCTTTTCATGTGTTTTGGAGGTTGGTGAGTTACTGCCTGTGCCAGCAGTTGGGGTGGTGGTGAATGTACTACACTTTATTTAACGATTTCCCATTTGATGGATTTTGAGTTGCTCTCTTTAGGCCACTGTAATCAAAACTACAAACCCTTTTGTTTAAGTGTTCTCATTTGCCTGTTCACTCCCCCAAATGTGATGAAGCACCATGATCAAAAGCAACCTGGGGAGGAAAGGGTGTTGTAGAAGTTTCTTTTTAGTTGTGTTTAAAATATTGTTTTGTGAACTGTTGGCTAGGGTCTGCTTAGGGCTTGCATTTCACAAGGTCTGCAGGTGTTGGATTTCTGTGGGGGATGGTTGATGGATTATGATCTGTACCTGAGGAGTTCTGAATCAATAAAAACACCTGAGCTCAGATACTCTGGGTTCCACTGTTGAATAATCCAGTTGCCCTGATGATAGTTCCCTCTGCTGAGGTCTGGCAGGACATCCACTTATGAAAATGCCTCAGTGTCTGTCTTGCTGAGCCACACAGCAGCATAACAGCTACAGGGTATGTTTTGCTCCCAGTTCCATGCAACAGTTCATCATCAAAAGCAGGGATGCAGGAACTCAACAGGGCAGGAACCTGGACACAGGACCTGATGCAGAGGCCATGGAGGAGTGCTCTTTACTGGCTTTCTCCCCATGGCTTGCTCAGCCTGCTTTGTTGTAGAACACAGGACCACCAGCCAGGGATGGAAGCACCCACAAAGAGCTGGGCCCTCCAACCCACATTAATCTCTAATTAAGAAAACGCCTTGCAGCTGGATCTTCTGCAGGCATTTTCTCAGTTGAGGCTCCTCCTTCTCTGATGACTCTAACTTGGGTCAAGTTGGCATAAAAAACCACAGAGTCAGGGATGTGGGCTTGTGTCTACTTCTCTCATTTCTGGGACCCCATCTGGGTCAGATCTGTACAAGCCCTGTGCATGCTGTAGGAGCCCTGAGTTCATATGTGCACTGATCCTGCTGTGTTCAGAAGGCCTTGTTTTCTTAGCCCTTGACCCTCTCTGGTTCCTGTAATTATTATCCTCCTCTTGCACAAGGTTCCCTGAGCCCTGAGGAGAGGGATTGACGGAGACCTTCTGTTTAGGACTGAGTGTTCTGAGGTCCCCCACTCTCTGTGCCTTGTCTGGATTGGGGTCTCCGTATTTGTTATCTACTGCAAGAGGCAACTTCTCTGATGACGGCTGAGCGAGGCACTGTGTGAGTATAGCAGAATGTTATTGGGGCCATTTTATTGCTAAGTTCCTTTAGCAGAACAGTGCTATTTGGTTTTCCCCTAGGTCCCTGGCCTATCTGGTCCCAGGTTCTGGCCCCTGAGCAGCGTTGGGGATTTTGTTGAGAAGACAGACTATTTTCAGTTCTGCACTTTTGTCCTATGGCATAGTCCTTGCTGCCCTCTGGATTTGACATCAGAGATTTGCAAATGACACTTTTTCAAATTATAGTCTTAGAAGACTGGTACACACTTCGAATAAGTCAAGCAGTGTCCTTTACTGTTTACCTGGACACACAAGTAGGCACGCATCTGTCTTTAGTTGAATAATCTCATTTCTTCTATTATTTTCCCCTTGGTGTTCTGATTCCTTTTATGATGTTAGCAAGTCATGCTGGGGTTAAAACAATAATAGTTGAGTGACTGTGTACTTTTGTTATGAAAATTAATCGCCTGGAAAATAGAGAGTAGGGTGTGGCCTCTTCCATAGCTAGGCTGCTATGAGAATACTGACTTGCTGTCTAAATACCATTACATCCCTGTGTTTGGCAGTGATTGACTAGAACATTGTCGGTAACTGCTTAGTTTCGTCTGCCGAGTCCCACACGCACACGGACTGTCCAGTGGGGCCACATCATTTGCCGTGGTTTGGAAGACACTGGAAGCCTCCCATCTCTGCAAAACTGAAGCCACATGTGAACTCAGACAGATATGCTTATTTTGTAGGATCTTGTGACAAAACACTGTCATCTACAGAGCTCACACTCCAGAACCAAGCAATGGAGTCATAAAAAGAAGTTTCGTTTTGTTTTCTGAAGTCTCATAATGTTTTAAGTAAGTTTGCAATTTCTGTTTGGCCTAATTCACAGCCAGCCTGGGTGGCCTGTAGCCTGTGTGCTATCAATTGGAGAGCTGGGATTTAGGTAGCGTTTCAAATCATCTTTGTAGTCTTTGTGGACAGGTATAATTAGGAAGCACAGCTACTAAGCAGACGTTGGTAACTTCAAGAACTGAGAGCTTTCTATAGTGCTATTAAAACCTCAAAGTTAGTTCTACATTTTATCACTTTGGTACTGTGAGCAAAATCACAAACTCACCCTGCTGGCCGACACAGACGAACCTGAAAAAATCTGAAATCACTTTGTAGTAAAAAGTGTATTTTGAAGCATTCAGTAAGTTAAAAATGGTGTTTCAATTTCTTATAAACCTGTGCCCACAATAATGTGTTAGCTTCTTCTGCTGTTGCTGTGGAAAACGGCCTGACAGAAGCTATGTCAGGAAGGAACGGTTCAGTTAGCTCAGAGCTCCAGGTACAGCCCATCATGTCAGGGAAGACAAAGCAGCGGGTGTTTCAGGGAGCTGGTCACACACATCTGCAGTCAGAGAAGAGGGAGGAATGCTTGTGTGCCCGGGCCCTGTCCCCTTCTCCAGCTCTGCACAGTCCAAGATCTCTGTCCAGGGAACGGTCTTGCATCCAGGCAAGATGAATCTCCCACATCATTTAACCTGGGCAAGGTAATAATCCCCCAAATGCATGGCGAGAGGCTTGTCCTCAAGGTGACCCTAGGTTCCATCATGCTGACAGCAGCAACCATCATCAACACCATAGTGGTTCCCTGATATCTGGGGACAGGATCTCTGTGAGGACAAGGCTGTGATAGTAATGTGCTATCATGTGCCGCCCCCTGGTGGCAAAACACAAAACCAAAGAATGGCCTGTTGTTACCAGGAGTCCAAGCCAAGCAGCACTGCAATGTGAGCATAGAATCTCTATACATGTATTATAAAAGTAAACAAAATGCTATTAGATACGTGGATTCAGCAGAAAACCTTAGAATCTGTAAATCACCACGGATGTGTAATGCTGTTTTACAGTTACTGAAACCAAAGCTTTACAAAGTTGATTGCCCTCAAAGAATAAGAAAATGGAATTTACTCTGCTAGGAAAGGAATCCGTCCATGAAGCCAGAATTAGCAGGCTGAGTGCCCGTAACACCACAAAGAGATACATTAAGAGACATACACACATGCAGTGGTGCTAATACAAAGACTCCTATAAATCCTTACATCTGTGCATTCTTTAGATAGTCTTGAGGTTTCTTAATGTCCCAGGAACTGGTAGGAGGCTGCTCGGGAGCCAGCAGAATCGATGACCCCAATAGCCATGAATTAGGGCTATGGGAGGGTATGAAGCAGATAGTTGAAGGAGAGCGATGGATGTGGTCCAACACAAACTCATAAACTTCCCTAAAACCTGACGAGGTTTGTTTTGGTAACTCCACTGTGAATTTTGAAAGTGTGAAATTTGTAAATGATAATGTTAAATTGCAATGTCAAAAAGTTGGACCTGTCTGACCCTGTAGAGAGTTATGTGTAAGGGTGAAGCTTCAGAGTGAAGAGGAAGATGGCGTCTGAGTGTCTGGTTTGGGGCAGTTTAGTGGGGATCAAGTGAGGTAGGAGATAGGAAAAGAAGAGCAGGCTTGAATGAATTGTTCGACTGGAGGGATTATTATTTTTTGCCCATTTTAAAATTCTAATAAGAAAATATTCATGGGCTGGAGAAGTGGCTCAGTGGATGCAGGTGTTTGCCAACAAGCCTGGTGACCTGAGTTCAATCCCCAGAACCCCCAGAGAGGACAGAGAGACCTGACTCCCCGTCCTCTGACATCCACAGTTATGCCTTGACACGGCCATCCACATTCACACACGCACATCAATAATTAAACAAACGCACTAATGCATAAAGGAGTAAGAGCAAACCTTTGCCATACCTGCGTCAACGTATAATTATAAGAGAATATGTTAGCCTTACCTAATTTCAGTTATGATTAACTGTGGGTTCTGGCCTCTGTCTGACGGAGTTGTCTATCATACAACTCTATGGATCAGAAACTGGTTAGGCTTGGTCTGCTTCCTTTTGTGTTCTTGCTTATAATAAAGGCTAACATTCTAAAATCTTGGGTGGACTTGGTTCCATCTAAGTGGACTTGGGTGAGGGCGTGAAAGGTGACCACGAACCAGACAGACCCCTTGGCAGCCCACCAGCGTGGGGTCACTAGCAATGTCGCCTCAGTAGGAAGCAGATTCTTCTTTGTTGTCTCTCACTCCTCCGTGCTGGAATATTAGACCAGGTAGGTCTTGTGCAGGGAGCCACAATAGTGAGAGTTCTTGTGTGCCACAGCCATGCTGTGTCCAGAAGACAGTGTTTCCCTGCTCTCCTACGCATCCCTGACTCTCACAGTCTTTCCAACCCCTTCAAGATGGTCCCCAAGCTTAGGGATGGGGCAATTGTCAGAGATGTCCATCTCTACGGCTGAGCACTCTCAGTCACTTGTTCCTTATTCTCGGCATTTGCGCAGATCTGAGTCTCTGCATTAACCACTACCCACTGGAGAAACTGTAGAACTATTTCAAATCTTCTGTAAGATTAAAAATATTCCTTAATGAACATGATGTTTGATGCATCTTTTTCCCTTCCAAATACAGAAAGAAACCGAATTATCAGGGAGAACAAAGCAGCACCTTTAAAGGTCTTGAGAACAAGAATGTGCAACTTTCGTCTTGGTTGGCCCCTCATTGTTCAGCGTGGACCCCAAGCACTTGGGGCACCATATTAAATACTGGCCTCAGTTACTGTGGCAAGAGGGATGAACTGTAATTGGGCGTGTTCCTTCTTAGGGCAGGTGGGTTGGAAATTAGTGGTAAACTATTGAGCTCTGGGTTAAATAAAACTAAATTAAAAAATCATGGGGAAGAATTGCTCTGAGAATTACTCCTTTGGGAAAACAGTCAGCACTGAGAGGCTAAGTTACCAGGAGGAGAACCAAGCAGCTTTCCCAAGCACAGACCTAGCTACTGTCAGTAGCTCATTTTGTGCCTTGACCTCTCTGTGGCTTCCCTCAGCACCCAGGCACAGAGAAGACAAGGGCTTCTTAATTCTTTGAGGATGTGTGGTTACTGGCAAAAGTCTTCAAAAGCTATTATTTCCATCTGCTCAGCCAGTTGATGGTCCAGGGTCGGGGCAGAGGGTGAGATTTCCCTAAGGCGTGCTGACCAGGCACCCAAGCCCTGGCTCAGACTCCAAGGCTGCTCTTTAGTGGGAAACCAACAGTAAAGTGTTGTGAAACCTGTCAGATTCTATTCACTCAAGGCTCTAAGAATCAGGATAGGTGATCTTCAGTGAAGGGATGGCCAGTTACATATTTACATGTCTCCTAGACAGGACAACGCCTTATCCATGAGTATGTGAAATCTTCTTCACTTCCTAAGAACAGCAGATCGGGCCTCACCGAGCCCCTAATATTTCCTGGGGTCAGTGTTCTACTACAACACAGAACCATTTATTACCTGTCTCTTCACCTGGCCACTACACCGTGCTGAAGTCGAGTAGTCTAAGCATCCATGGATACCTGCATTCCTTGAGGGAATACTGGTCCATGGTGAGTTTCTCCTCTCGGTTTGATATCTGGCACAGAGGTAGTATGTGATGGCATTTTTATGGATGAATGCATGAATAAAGAAATGAATGAGTGAACAAACTCAGAAAGGACCCACCTAGTCTACTGCCAGAAAGAAAAATCCATCATTAAGTAATTTCCCTATTTGGCTGGGGATGTATATTGGTTGGCAGAGGCTTGCCTATGGTGGATGAGAACCTGAGCTCCAGCCTTAGCAAGGAATGAGCCAGGCATGGAAGTACACTACTGTGATCCCAGAACTTTAGGAAGCAGAGACAAGAGGGTCAAAGGTTCAAGGTCATTATTGGCAAATTAGCAAATTCTGGAGCTTGTGGCCAGCCTGAGGTATATGAGACCCTGACTGTTAAATACTTTTCTTTATTTAGACTTTTTTAAGGTGCTGAGCTCTATTTTGTTGCAACCTGGGGCCTTTATCAAAGGAGAGAAGCAATTCTTACTTTATGCGACTGGATGTGCGACCGGGAAGATGGTCAAGATAGTCCATATAAAGTGACTGCAAGAATTCTGTCATCTGAGCTTGGGTAGTGATGCAGGCCTTTTGCTTGGGAGGCAGAGGCAGGTGTCGCTCCGTGAGTTTGAGGACAGCTTGGGCTACACAGTGAGTTTCAGGCTAGCTAAAGCTGCACAGTGAAACCCTGTTTCCAATTGAAAGGAAGGAAGGAAGGAAGGAAGGAAGGAAGGAAGGAAGGAAGGAAGGAAGGAAGGAAGGAAGGAAGGAAGGAAGGATGGAAGGGAAAAAAGAGAAGAGAAAAGAAAAAAAGAAAAGAAAGAGCAGCCATATCATGGCTGCCCAAGTCACTACAGAGAAGAAATTCAGGGTGAGCAACTTCGCAAGGGACTGGTCATCAGGTATTCCCAGAAATTCAACTCTAAAACCCAGGCGTGGCTGACTTTCTCCCTTGCTCGGTTTGTAAAGCCATTTGGCCCCTCTGTTCACACACAGCCATCAGTGACTGACGCTTTCCCATGATTGCACAAAGCTGTCCTCATTAGCGTGGGACGGGGCCGTGTCTTAGATAGCAGCTGGCCCTTGAGTCCTCAATCCCAGGTCATTAGATGGTGGGGTTATGCTGAACACTGCACTGAGCCTGGCCATATCACTCAGGATGTCTCCTTTGCTGATCTATTAGCTTGGACCAGTCACCCAGAGAGAATTCCCCAAACCACCCTGCCCAGGGCCTCTGCGACTTTCTCCGTGTCACTTGGACTTGTGTTGCTGCTGCTCGTGCCAACAATGGTAACAGAGCCCTTGTAGCCGTCCCCAAACCAGCTTTCTGGATCTCAAATCCAATTTATCCTCTGACAGGGCTGAGCCTCCTGTTCTCTGGTTCCAGTTAAGCGTGTGACATGGCCCTCATCCTGCTTCCATTTAAGACTTCAAAGCTGAATAGCTTCCTAGGACACAGACACTAAGGAAAACCTCTCTAAACCACACCACACCCAATCTTTGTCCAACACCATCTTCCTCAGAGGGCTTCATCAGTCTTGTGGCCTTCCTGCCAGTCAGTGGCCTTGAGTCTGCTTCTTCATGACTAATCCTGACACCCTCCTTAAAATGCTTCAGAATCCAAGAATCCTGGGGTGAGCAGGAATGGATTCCATACGGAGTAGTTATGTGTCCCTTTTGCAGCTGAGCTTGTTTCCTTGTGTCCTCATTCTGAGGCAAGAGTAAAACAGATGTCCTCTCTCTCAGACCCACATTTCTGAGAAATGCCTGGCCCGATTGTGTCTTGGCTTTCCTCACCCATTCCAGTGTGTTCAGAGGCTTCTTCCAGACCTCACCCCAGTCCAGTTGGGATGCCTGAGCCCAGTCCTTGTGATTGTATAGCTCTCAGCTGAATGACTTAAATTTAAATGCTTCACAAAATCTAAATGTAATTCAAGTCTTTGGGACAAAATCCAGTACAGTGGTAGTCCCAACAGGACAGGCTTATCATCCATCCTAATGTGTTACGGGGTATTCACCAGAGAAGGCTGCTCAGACTTGAATTTAGGCAACAGAAAGTCTTTATTAGCCAACCTGCAAACTACACTAGGTGTGTGGGATCCCAGTGTATCCCCCAGCCTTTCTCAGGATGAAGCTTTAAGCATAAAAACCATGTTTTTAGTTGACATACTTCAATTAACAAGAACAGTTAGCCAGAAGCAGAACTACAGAAGCTAAAGAGCATTTTGAGACTTTCCCAGAATTGTACGGCCTTTGATAGATTAGGCTTTTGTTTTAGTTTTGGCAGGTGGTGCTGTCTACATGCTGAGTCTTACAGCCTGAATGGGACTTTCATCATGGAGTCACTTATGCTAAGGTCTCAGGGCCTACTCAGATGAAAAGAGTCAGAGCATAGGGATGACTAAGTGAAAAGACCATGCATGCTGCAGCTGGCCACATCTGCGAACTAGGCAGAGCTCGGGGAGAGAAAACCTCTATTCAGGTGGCATTTATTTATTTTTATTTATCTATTTTTGTGACTGAACTCATTTAATTTGACTATCTCCAATCACACTCATGTTCCTACAAATGACAAAGCTTCAGGCCTCTTCGCTGCCGAGAAAGGCCCGTTGTGTTTATAAACGACTTTTACTGTGGTCGTTCCTCTGCTGTTGGACACCTAGGCTGGTTTCTTAACAACTTCTGTGAATATTGTTTCACTAAACATTGATGTCCAATTGATCCGTCGGCGTGGAGTCGGTGGGGGTAAACTGAGAAGAGGTACAGCTGGGCCACATAGTAGGTCTATTTTTAGTTTTTTTGATTTTTATAGCAGCTGCACTAGCTAACATCCTCAGTAGGAGTACCTAAATGTCCCATTTTGTCTGCTTCCTTTCTGGTAATTTTTTTTTCGTGGGTACCATTATGAATGGAGCCGTCGTTGAATCCGAGTCCAGCTATCACGTGAACTTCTCTGATGGCTCCTGATGTTGAACACTTCATCTTTTCAGAATTAGCTATTCATTTAATCAGCGCATTTATTGATGATGTAATTTGATTTCTTATTATTTAGTTGTTTTATATTCTAAACGTTAACCCTCTGTCAAATGTACAACTAGCAGAGATTTTTCTCCCATTCTGTAGGCTGTATTTAAGATGGGCCTAGATCTGTGTGAGCTCGGGTGAGCGTTTCGTTTTTCTTTGTTTTGGTTTTTAATCCATAAAGTGGGGAATAGAGCAGAACCCGCTTGATGAAATTGCTGTAAGAATCAATGTCAGGTCTGCAGAACATTGCCTCCTCACTTCTGGTGTGTTTGAAGTATATGTCAGTTGCTGCTTCTGCTTCTCGAGTATGGGGCAGGGCAAGTTCTTGCTCGACATACAGCATACACTTTTATGAAACTGTCCTTCTGTAACATGGCAGCATGTATGATAAATATTCCCAATGGGAAAAATTTAATTAAGGAAATTCTCATCATATTTTCAGTCGCCGCTCCCAATGGGTCAGTTGTCTAAAGCCCGGTCAGAAGCCTGTGGCCCTTTGTCCGTTTTTGTAAATAAAGTTTTATTGGAACACAACCATGGCCACACATTCCCATGATTGTCTATGGCTGCATCTGTGTGACAACCAGAGAGGTAAATTGTTCCCACAGGGATCCTATGACCTTCTGAAACTTGAAATATTTTCTGACTCTTCATAGAAAAGGTTTAGGGGACTGTAGAAACAGCCTAGTGGGTAAGGGTGCTTCTGATACCTAATCTGGGTTGTCAACTTAACTACATCTGAAATCAATGAAAACCCAAGCATCTGGGCACACCTGTGAAGGACTGTCTTGATTTGATCATTTGAAGTCAGAAAACCCACCCTAAGTCCGGGCCACACCTTCTAGTGGCATCCCACATAAAAAGACATGAAAAAAGAAAGCTTTTTTATTTTATTTTATTTTATTTTATTTTATTTTATTTTATTTTATTTTATTTTATTTTATTTTATTTTATTTTATTTTTTTATTTTTGCCTGCTTGCCCTCACTGCCCATGGCAAGTTCGTCGATCCTGATGAGGAGACACTACTTTGCTGATATTAGAGCCTACTTCTTCAGGATTTCAATGTAGACTGGAGATCAGTTGAGACGTTTGGTTAGTGGACTGAATAACTACTGGATTTTTGGCCTTTCCATGGAGAGACAGCCATTCTTGGACTAGCCAAGATGGGGTCCCAGTGCTGAGAGCAGGAGTGGACACAGACCCCATCCCTTACCTAGAAGCTGCTTCCAACTGATAGCTACTCACAAAGGGAAAAAATAGAGTTTTCTCCTAGGGAGTCTCACTGGGTATTCGAACCACATTTAGGAGTAGGCTGCATGCCCTACAGTAGGTGACCAGCAAAAAACAAACTCAATGGTGCTTCACAGTTTTGTTTATTGGTGGTTTTTTTGTTTGTTTGTTTGATTTTGCTTTTTCCTTGGAGGTCTTTTGCTTATATTTTCTGGATTCTGATTTTTTGTTTTAACAAGGTTTCTGTGTGAGAGAACATATGTGTCTCTGAATCTGTGTTTCTTATGTTTTTTTTTTTTCTCCCTGTGTTTTTGTTTTGACCAATTTGGTTTGTATTTATTTATTGTATTTATTTATTATTTGAGTTCCTGAGGAAGTGGTGAGGATCTGGGAGAAGTTGTGGGGGGGTGCTGATCAATATATATTTTATGAAAAAAATAAAAAACCAACCAACCAATCAAACAAAGAAGCAAAAACCACTTCTTTTCGTTAAGACTCACAAAGGCTTATAACTTCAGCTCCTGGGGATCCAAAGCTTTCTTCTGGCCTCTGTGGGCCACCTGCATTCCCATGTACACAAATAAAGATGTGCACACTTTTTAAAAAGATGGTGAGTCTTGCTCTGCATATGTTTGGGCTCTTGTAACTGAGTGGATCCTGCTCGATAGAGTCTACTGTGTTAGAGCTCAGCTTTCAGCCAAAGACAGAGCCCTGTTTGTAACTCAGTAGGGACCTGGTAACAAGAGCATGAAAGTAGAAGGTGGAGCAGGCCATCAAAGGGCAGGTGGAAGGGGAGGACTTACTCTTCCAGTGCAGCCTCATGGAACCTGAGCTTTAGTGGGGGAAGGAGAGTGCCTGGCACTGGTGGGGAATGGTAAATTACATTCACTGAACAATGCAATGCCTACAGAAGGGTCAGAGTCCCCAATGTGACCTTCAGAGCACAGTCCAATAGGTTTGTGTGGCAAGGAGTCTTTGCTAAATCCAGCTCATTTGCAGCAATGCTTTGGACGAGACCTGCTTGCGTTCTCTCCCTGACCTTGTTTTCTGCCCACATAGCAGCTGTGTCCGTAAGTAGACATCTCCTTCTCTAGATATTTAAAAGCACCTGCTCTAGCCTAAGTTACCCACTTGCTCTACATGTATTTCCTTCCAGATTAAGCATCTTCAGAATGGACATGGTAAGGTGCACTTCATATGCAGTTTTTCTGAGTTGTCTTCAACAAGATTACTAATATTAGTGATTTTTTTTCTCATTTTATTCTTAACAGAACACGATATGGATCTGGGTGAACAGAAGGATATTTCAGAAATCAATTGAGGTGAGCTCAATTTCTGAAATACTGAGGCCTTTAAATCACTTATTATTTTAATTAATTGACTGATTGATTTGAGACAAGGTCTCTCTGTATAGTCCCTGCCGGCGTGGAAATTGCTAAAGGAAACCAAGCAGGTTACACTGGCTGGTCAGTGAGAACATGGATCCACATGCTCTTTCTTCTCCATCTTTGGGGTCACTACTTCTGATTTTACATGGGTGCTGGGGTCCAAGTCAGCTCTTCATTTGCTTTCTCAGCATTCATTTCACCAACTGAACCACGCCCCCAGGCCCTATGTTAATTTTTTCTAAGAGCAATAACGGACTGCCATTGCACCTGAGACCGAATAACAAGTTTACCGTTCATGAAGATTCCATGTTTTCTAGCTTGAAATAAAAGTGAAGAAGAATGGGTAATTATTCCACTTGCTAAAAAATTACAAAGAATAAGCAGATAGTTCTCTTTAGTGGAGAAAGATCCCAAGCTTAGACTGGCCCACCGTGTGTACTGGTGACTACTTGGTGAGACATAGGGTCATGTGTAGACGTATTTCTGTTTGGGTAGCTTGTGCAGAATGTATTGGTGAGGAAACCCATGCTGTCGTCATTACTGAGAGTAAAGACATTGAGGTGTTACCTGTCTCTTGTGTCTGTCTAACTGTGAAGAGGCCAGAGTTTAACATTAAGTATGACTCTTAATCTCTCTGTGTCTTATTTTCTTTTAACTTTTAACGTTTACAGTGTGAGCACGTGGTGTGTGTGTGTTTGTGTGTACGTGTGTGTGTATGTGCCGGCATGTGTTATGCATGCACACCGCTTTATATTTTAAGACAGGGCCTCTCCCTGAATCTGGAAATCATCAATTCACCAGGTCTCACTGGCGAATGAGATCCAGATCTACCTGTCTGCACTCCCTCATACCTCGGTACCGGTGTTACAGATGGGTGCTACCCTGCTGGGATTTGAACTCAGTTCCTCACAACTGAACAGTAGACATTTTACCACCTCAACCATCTGTCTAAGCATTTCTCTTTTTGTAATAACATGGGTCGTTATTTGGATCAGGCTGGCCTGGAACTCTCTGTCTAGCCTGAGGTCTAGCCTGGACCTCTTTCCTCAGCCTCCCTAATGCTGGAATCACAGCATGTGCCACCACAACCACACCTAGCCTTGTTCCTTCATTTTTGTCCTCCCTCTGCCCACTGCTCCACATGACACAGCCAGGGCTGCCCTGTCAATAGTTGTCCCGTTACTTCTCTGATCTACCCATGCAACGACTCCCCTACCATACAATGAAGGTCCTATGCCTTCTGCCTCAGGTCTGGAGAATCGGCATCTTCATTTCCTCAGACCTGAGCAGACCCTGGGCACAACTCAGTGTGAGGTGGGCTGGTCCTGCCTGTCTCTTTACACCACATCTTATCCACCCTCCTCTTTCTTAGAGTTTTCCCGTCGCGTGGCTACATAGACATCCCTCTATGGAAGCGGTTGTCAGAGTGCTGTCCCACCAGCAGCATCAGCAACTTGTTAGAGATGAACTCACAAACTCCGGAATGGGGCTCAGCAGTCCGTGTCTAATAAGCCGCCATGGTGGAGATGCCCAAGTGTGAAGCCTTGCTTTAGCACATCAAGGCTTTCCTCCCTCTGACTTTCCAAACTCCTGAGACCTCTGGCTCCAGCATGCTTCCTTCACACCTTCTTACCACCAGCTCTCTCCTTAAATACCATCTCCTCAGGGAAGCCTTCCCTGACTACCCTTTGTTAAATAGCAACCTTCCCCCGACCCTCAGAACCCTTCCTCCCACCCCTGAGTTAGTCATTTTCTTCTTGGTCTGAAAGGAAACAACTAAACAGAGGAAGGATTTATTTTGGCTCATGGTCTCAGGGGTTCAGTCCACAGCTGCTTGTCCTTCTCTGCTTGGGGAGAACATCATGGCGGCCAGAGCCTGTGCTGGGGGATAGCTGCTCACTGCATGGCCCACCAGGAAGCAGAGGAAGAAGATACAGGAAGGACCCAGGGCACAAGGTCATGTCCTCAGTGACCTACTTCCCCTAACAAGGCCTTATCTTTTCAACTCTACCACCTCCCAACCAGCATCAGGCAAATCCATGCAGTGAGAATTAGCTGATCTGGTCAGAGTCCTCAGGATCCAGTTCTCTTGGCAAATGCCATGGCAGACACACCCAGAGCTGAATGCACTCAGCTGCAAGGCTGTCCTTAGCCCAGGCATAGCAGAGTCGAAGGGAAGCACACATTCCTTTACTTAGAATTCATATTTTTATTACATGTTTTGTCAACCACCTGCCTCTCTGTATATGGATGCATTTATTTCTGTGTCCTCTTTTTCCCTCAGCGAAGAAGGTTATTTCCTTAAAGTCTTCCTTTCTATACTCTACTATTAACCCCAAGATCTAGGAAAAGTCCAAGGCGTGCTCTAGCTCAGGTGAATGAGCCAGCTGGGTAGGGAAGAGCTTCAGACTTTGTTCAGCAGGATATGCTCTCTCTTGGAAGGTGGTTCCTCAGCTCCTGGGATCTACATATGCCAGCCAAGCACCAAGACCAGGGTCTGAATGAATCTGTTCACAGTGCTGTAAGGAAGTCACCTTCTTCTCCCTAGTGTGCCCCTCCTCAGGCTCCTCCAGGAAATGCTCATGGTTGATCTGGGGAGGCCCAGGTAGCAGTGTGGCTGGATTAGCAGGAAGCATTCATATGGAAAGTCAGCTCTACATCTGGTCCTACTGACAGTGAAGTTACTATGCTTTGTAGCTGGCTGTTATTTAATTTCCTATTATCATGTAACTAGGTCAGGCTCAGCAAGGGTAAGCACATCCATGGAATGCATGCACACAGAAGTGGGTAGAGCAGGGACAGCCTTAGTCCTGGGCAGGTGAAACCAAGCCCCCTTCTAATAACTGATCCCTGTGTGCTGACATTTGTAAGAAGCTGTACTCTTTGTGGAACAGCACTTCTGCTACCAAGTAAGGGTGGAGGATTATTCTCTGCCTTGGTTTCCTAGTTGTACACCATGGGCTGTCCTCAGTGCAACCCAATGATCCTCTCTGAAGCTGTTTTCATTTTATGCACAATACTGCTTGTCACATGAGGTCACAGTAAGTGGAGTTCTCAGGCTGGGGGAGCAAGTCAGTTGACTTTTCATTTGATTCTTTCGTATAAATTTCTCTTCTCTGTGAAGAGTCTCTCTGTTGGTTCCTTGTTTTCTTTCAATCCTTGAGTAAATAAAAAATCGTACTTTAGACTCTTTGCTAACTCTAACATTGGAGTCCTGCACTCTGTAGATCATTCCTGTGTTGCCACACACTGGTGATATTTGACTCTAGGTTAATAGAGTACTGTGACTATTACCCTGTAGAGAGGTGCTATGTGCTGGCATTTTCCTAGAAATGCTGTTAATTTTAAATCACGGTGCCAAGAATTTGGCTGGCATTTGTGAAGGCTTTGCTTTGATGTTAGGTCTTATCTCAAAGCAGATGTCTCAATGCTAGGACATGGTCCTGACTTGCAAGCTTCCTCCATCTCCCTGGGGTGTTGGTGGAATACCCAAGGATTTCCCCAGTCCCTTCTACTTCATATGGCTCAAACTCCCTGTAGTTGTTTGTTTCCCTGTAGCTGTGATTGAAGTGCCTTCATCAGAAGCTCTTATGAACAAAGTCTGGCAAACAGTACTCACCACAGGATAAATGTGATACATCTCTTTAAGAAACAACTTATATTTGTGTCTATGTGTATGTGCAGGTGTGAACAGGTGTCATCTGAGGCCAGAAGAAAGCTATTGAGGTTTTGGGCATCTACACACATACATACTAGGGACATAGTTTATACATGCTGCATTTTTATTGGATTTATTAAACCTTTTCCTTAGAACCAGAGCAAGAAGAAAGCCCATGCCATAGAAGCACAGATGACAAGAAGAATCTTTTAAATCATTTCACCAGATACTAAATGAGCATTAAAACTATAGTGTATGGTGAAAACTGAGTATTTGGTTCTAATGCATCAGTGTATAGATTCATTCATGTGTTTTATGATCTAAAACAGAAACAAAACTTAGTATACCACAGCTGTTCACTGACATATTGGTTCATTCATTTAATACTTATGGAGTACCCACAATGCACCAGGCAGCCATGCTTCTAGCACTGAGGCCAATAAAGCTGATGATGACATACCCTACCTGACTCGAGCTTGTGATCCAAGATGAGATAAGGTAATAAGATAATTAAGCAAAGGGTTTAAAATTAAACGTGATGATGACAGCTGTTTTCAGGACATAATGGGCTCACCAGGAAGTCATAGTAGGACCACACAACGTGCAGGGACAGAAGTGGTAAGAGCTCCGTACGAGGCTAACAGCCTTGGTTTTGAAGGTCCTTTCAAACACAGTTGACAAAAACTATCCGAAATCACACTGGCCACGGGAAGGAAAGTCTGGGTGGAGGAGGCCCTTCTGTAGTCTGGGGGACATCAGTAGGTAGCTGCTCACAGCCTCAGCTTTTGGTAAGTGTTGGAGAACAGGAAGAGGGTCAGGAAGATCAAACCAGTGGTGCAGCCAATGATCAGGGCCAGCACGCTGCCATGCACGCGCAGGGCCTGACAGCGCTCCCCCGTGTAGAAAAGGCCGTGCCCGGAGACACACCTGTGGAACAGGGCAGAGAGAGTGGAAACTAATTGGACCTCAGGTGCTTTCTAGAAGCATGACCCACCACTAACAGCAATCACCATGGCAAACAATGGCAGAGCACTTCTACCCCACCCACAGGCCTTACACACATCAAACCATTTAACCAGGGCTATTAACCAATCATGGCTTTTGGAGTCAGGGGCTATAACCCAGCCATTCTCAGCGTTGTTATTTAAGCTGAAGAAGATTAATACCTCTGACAGTCACATGATTGGTGTTTCACACTTGAAGCTGGGCCCCAGAAGGAGTCTTTGACCACCTGGCATGCAAGCGGGAGGAAGGCTTAGAACACTTACAGAGCTCATTACCTGACCCTGGCTCAGATATGCTGCAAAGAGAGCTCCCCAGAGAGAACCTCAGTTAGTACACTCGAAATGCTAAAGCTCGCAGACCTTATTAAATGGACCTTACTGTAAGTTCCTATACTGCCAATGGTCGCTCAAAGTCCTGGACAGTCACTTGAAATAATAGAGTTCCCGGGCCAGTTAAGGTTGTTGATACATTCTAGGGGCATAATAGCTAAATGTTGGGACTTTTTTCTTTTTAAAATGTTATTTGGTATAAAGATCATTCAGTGAGGGCTCTACAGCTTCTGACCTAACCCCACCAGCTTGAGTTACCTTTAGCTTATCCCACAAAGCCCCAGCCGCAGGGCTGTGGAGGAGAACACTTTGGTGCATGAGTGGTAACTCCTGGCCTTCCCTCTGAAACAAGTGAGGCTGGTATGTGTGCACCTGCTGGGATGTGACATCTGAGACCTAGCAGCCAGAGGCACGGCCTATGTCTTTGATCTGTTATTGGTGCCCTGTCTGGTGTGAGTCCACATGTGTTGATATGACTCCAGGAACAGTTGACATAATAAGAGCAAAGTATTCTTTGCCTCTGGAATCTAAATATAAATTGAATCTAATCATGAGGGGGAAATGTAGAGTCAACACAATTAAGGGAAATGTTATGTTGTAACGTATCGACCATCAGTCTTCAGAAATGTCACAGCGATGAAAGATGAGGATTGTGCCAACCTGAAGGAGACTAGAGAGACACGGAACTGTGGCACTGTGGGGTCCCGAATAAGTTGGGGACATTGAGGAAAACCAGATGAAAACTAAATGATGTCTACTGTCCAGTCGATGGTGTGTGGATGCTCATGACATTTGTGAGTTGAAACATGAACACATGAGAGGAAGATGTAACAGGAGTGGAGGGTTTTAAATGGCACGGGGAAATCTCTAGTATTTGTGCAGTGTACCTACTAGCCTCAGATTATTTCTAATTAAAAGCTCAAAAGAAAATAAAACAAAGCAGAGATGAGAACTGAGGAACATGGTTGTTTAGGATACCAGGGGTCATGTCTCCTGCATTTGCTGTCTTCCTGCCAACTCCAGTTGATTTTTTCCTTGCTATGCAGGTTTGCTCATGATTCTTCTTTAGGTTTTTATGCAAATGTTAGAAACAGAACTATGAGTCATAGAAACTGCATGGACAGGCATTCGTATATGCAATTCCCCCTTTCCAGCATTTATTATCCAGATAACTGGGACAAATAACCTGTGTACATTCACCTCTGTGATATACTAGATGATGGTAAGAAGAGCTGTGTCTCAGAGGACAGAGGAGATGAATTCAGTATATTGTATATTGCTTATAAAGAAACATGATATCCAGCAAGTGGAAATGGGTGTTCCCATTACAGTTTGAAGACGTAGTAATAGAAGAGAACTGAGGAGTTCTAAAACCGTCACTGCTACTGCTAAAAAAATAACTAACAAGACATCTGCCACTCATGAAGTTTTTAGCGTGATCTTGATTCTCTGTAGCAGGTCACAGAGCAGAAAGGCCCAGGGCTAAAACCCAGAGGCCATTTGTGAGCCCTAGTGCCACAGTCAAGGCAAACAACATCTTGTATAATGTAGTCACTGCCATGGTCATTTATGTATATATATGTTGTGGGTGTGGGTGTGTATGTTTGTTTGTGCATGTGTATGTGTGTGTGTGTGTGTGTGTTATGTTATGTTATGTTATGTTATGTTATGTTATGTTATGTTATGTTCATGTGTATGTTGCTGGAGATAGACATTGAATATCTTCTTCAGGGACTCTTCACCTTATTATTTGAGGCAGGGTCTCTCACTGAACCTGACACTCACTGATTAACTAGACTGTCAGGCTGGTGAGCCCCGAGGATCCTCCTGCCCCAACCTTCCCTGTTCAGATACGTGCCACTATTCTCTGATGTTTTATGTGGATGCTGGGGATGAGAACTCCGATCCTCAGGTTGTGCAGCAAGTACCCACCTCCTCTGCTCCATTAGTGTGACTTTTTATACAACAGATTTGACTCAGATCGTTGGGAGCCATAAGGGAAACTGAGTCATGAGAAGAAGAGCTGAGTTATGGGAGGAGAAGCTTAATGTTTCTCGACCTTGAGGACATTGCTTGCTTGTAAGGTCTTTTGGAGAAGTTGGCAGGATGTCTGATCCTGGGAAACTCATGGGAAATCATGCTTAGGGCTCAAGGCTGGGACCTGAGTGTTTCTTCTAGCCTTGGGAAAGGAGAGTACCTAGATTACAAGAGTTGTTTGTAAAACTGGAGATTCTGTTTCACACACTTGAGACGTGGATATATTTGCAGAGCTAATTAAAGCCGCTGTGCGCCCTTCTGAATCTTTGTCTCTTGTCTCTGTCTTTTTCTATTCCTCACACCGCCTCTCAGGGAACTTTCCGACCTGCTGGGGCAGGACCCTGGCATCAGATATGCTACCTCATCCACCACCTGCCACCCTTGGCCTTGGAGCTTACCTGCAGCTGGCCAAGCCCTTCATGCTCACACAGATGCCTTGGTTCTGGCAAGGGTTTGGGTCACAGGGATTTCTGAAATACTGTGGCCAGTTGTGGTCCTCCACAGGGCGTGTATTCTCCACTGATCGCTTAAGTCGACTGGACTGTCCCAGGCCCAGGCTGCTTGGCAGGGCTTCCTCCAGCATGGATCTTCCAGAGCTTTCTCCCAAGGCGGGAGGATCCTTATTTTGGGGATTCTGATTTTCAAGAAGGAGGCCTCGGGAACCACACTTTGCCCTCCAATGGGAACTTCGGTGTGGTTCAGGTGGGTGAGATCTTGAGGAAACAGGCCATGGCAGCAAGAAGACCCAAGATTAATAACTGACAGTGCTGAGCACCCACTTCCGGAAGTTCCCAGGGCTCCTCTCTCATTCACAAATACCATATGTTACATAGAAGAGTGGTTTATTTCATGATGCCAGCCCTTTCACTGTAAAATGATCCTCGCACACATTTACTTACTGAATTTAAAAAAGAAGCACAAACTTATAAACAAGGATTCATAGATTTAGGCTAAACTGAAGTCAGCACACTCTCATATCTGATAAATTATCGCAAAGATAACACTTTGGTAAGATGAAATTATAGTTTCTCCCAGGGACAATTAAAGATTCTGGTTTTACTACAAAGAAACAATGGGCGTTTGAAGCACTAGATACACTTTCCCTGGATTCTGCTCAGATGATGAATAGATGTGTCAATGTATCCCATGGTACACTCTGCATGGATGTGTATAATTCTATGTGTCAGTTAAACAGCATATTCAAAACATCATACGAAAATATGAATCCTTGACCAAACAAGTAAAATGTAGCTGTTATAACACAACCTTTTTCTTTTGTAGAAACCTTATGCAAAAAAGAATATTTCCACTTCCCTGACCTGCTTTAAAATCAAGGTAAATCAGTAGGCCATGAAGAGCTCGGGATTATTGACCCAGAAAGTCTGACAAAGTACCTTCAAAGTCCACGAAGATGATGAGGGTATCATCCTTAAAGAAACTTTTTCTCAGCAGGAGCTTGTGGGAGATGGCCTGGCCCCAGCCCCAGTCAACGCTTCTGAAACAGTCACAGTCCGGATCATAGACTCCCACCTTAGACGGCCTGTCCCAGATGACAGAGTTATTTATACCTGCAGAGTGATGAGGGACATCGGTCTCCTTAGCTTTTATACTCTACCCTCCAATTTGTCTTTAATGACCACGGAGTGTCTTGTTAAAACACACACACCTCCACACACACAAATGAAGACTTTTTTTATATTTGGAGGATGATTATAATTCAGAACTAACAGGTAAGAACAGAGAACACGTACCTCATTGTTTGCCTTCTACTGAGTGATTTCCGTAAGGAAGGGCATGGAGACCTTCCGTAATGAAGGCCTATTGAGACTTACGTGTATTCTTTTGAAAAGACAATAGCCCAATTTGGGGTTGATTTCAGTTTATTTCACAGACATACTTATGTCAGTCAGTCTCAGACTTAACACATCAATGCTATGGAAAGTCTCAGGGAGACTGAGTTTCAGACAGGTAATGTCTGCCTTCTCAGTCAGCTGGGTGGAACCATCTGAGCTCCTGGAACCTGAGTCTCCAGTGCTGTATCCGGTCCAGGACAAGCTTTTCCTAGATGGCTGAGAGGAACCTTAGGGAAAGGAAGGCGACGATGACATTGAAAAACATGACTTAGGACTGAAGGGATGGATCAATCCACCATCAAGTTGAGAAGCTGAGTTGAACCCCCAGAACCCGTTTTAAATCAGCAGCAACAGCACCCCTCCCCAAGCATAATGTCACATGATTATAGTCCCTTCACCGTGGGCACATCGCTGGTGCTGTCTGCCTAGCCAGTCTAGTGTGCTGGACTAGTTCCAGACTAAAAACCCTGTCAAAAGAATATGGATGGATTCCTGGAGACGTGACTTAACAGTTAAGAGTACATACTGCTCCTGTGGGTGATCTAAGCTAATTTCCCAGCAGCCACATCAGGCAGCTCACATTTTGTAAGTTCAGTTCCAGGGGATCTGATGCCTCTAGCTTCTGATAGCACCTGAATTTAAAAGTATATATCATATATGTAGACTCATGTACTTTAAGGTAATAGGATGAGGCCGTAACACATCACCCAACTCAGGCAGAATTCTTCTGCTCATATACAGGCCACAGTGACCAGAAGAACAGGTAGGCTGTTCACCCTTGCTCCTGGACCTTCCCCAATACTAGGATCCAACAATGGGATGCCTGTTGTGGGAGATTTTATAGTTATGGATAATATTCCGGTAAGCTGTCCCTATAGCAAGTAAAGGATTCGCTTCCAACCAGTAACCAATGGAGTGGCCACCCAGTTCTCCAATATGAATAGGACCTTAAGGCAGATGAAGGTTAAGCTCCATTCATTTGTATATTGCAAGGCTGGGTGGAGACAGGGAGAATTTGGAACGAAAAAGCACCTAGGGCAGGGGCAGAGGAGAAGCAGAAGAAGAAGCAGGAGGAGAAGCAGGAGGGAAAAAGATGGAATGAGGTCTCTGCCTAACCACCCGGGTATTGAATCCCTGAGAACAAACATGGCTCATAATTAATAAAAAGCATTGAGAAAATTTAATAATGGACTCTTATTAAGCGATTGAACGCTACTTTCACAGATGACCCAATCCTCAGTCATCTCTTCCCATCCAGCCCCCACTCAGAACACTTCTTGCTCAATCACAGGTCACATCTGCCAGAAGACCAATTGGACCACCCACCAGCAAACCTTCCCAACCATCTGTGTTCCCCCAGACCCAATCATGAGGTTCTTTCCTAGTGCTGTAACAGAACAGCAGCCCCACCCCAACCCCCAGCCATGCCTGTCCTTTCCCCCAGCTTCCAACTCCAGCAGGTATTCCCAGTGAGCACACCAGTTGAACAGGGCAGTAAAACAGGCAGTATACAACAGGCATATTCTCTGAAATTCCAGAGAAACAGAAACCAAGGAACAAAAGACTCTCCCAACAAAGACACACTGAGAAATCAGCACCTCAGCCAATAATTACCCTAAACCCAGATGCCTAGACCACAGCATAGAACGTAATCAATAACAGCCAGGGCAGTATGTCTTCACCAGAGCCCAGCTTTCCTACCACAGAAGGCCCTGAATGTTCCAGTATAGCTGAAACACGAGAAAAAGATCCTAAAATCAGGTTGGTGGAGACAATAGAGTCCATAAAGAGGAAATGAATAAACCCTTAAAGATATCGAGGAAAAGACAACCAATTTTTTTTTGCGGCAAAAATTTTTGGGCAAAAATCAATAAATCCCTTCAAGAAAGCTTAGCGAACAAACAAATACTTGAAGGAAATGGATCAAACTGTTCAAGACCTAAAAATGGAAAGAGGAGCAATAAAGAAAACAGAAACTAAGGGAAAAAATACTAGGAATGAAAAATCTAGTCATGTGAACAGGAAACTGAGGCAAGCCACACCCATAAAATACAAGAGACGAAAAAGAGAATCTCAGGCATCGAAGATATGATAGGAAAACAGATACATTGGTTAAAGAAAATATTAAATCTAAAAAATTCCTGACGCAAAACATTCAGGACGTATAGGAGGCTGTGAAGAGACCAAGCCTAAGAACAATAGGAAGAGAGGAAGGACAAGATTCCCAGCTCAAAGGTCCAGAAAATATTTTCAAAAAAAATCATAGGAGAAATTTTTCTACCTAAAGAAGGAGAATGCCTATAAAGGCACAAGAAACGTACACAACACCAAATAGATTGGACTAGAAAAGAAAGTCCCTTAGCCACATAAACATCAAAACACTACACGTACAGAACAAAGAAGGAAGACTAAAATGTGCAAGAAGAAAAAAGGAAGTAGACTACTAAAACCTTCAAGGAACAAAGATCAAGTGACATGTAAATCCGGAACTAGTAGAATCGCATCGGACTTCTATGGAGATTCTAAAAGCCAGAAAAGGATGTGCGGCAGAAGCCAAGGGACCACAGATGTCAACCTAGACTACCATGCCCAGCAAAACTTTCCATCACCGTAGATGGAGAAAACAAGAGATCATGATAAAGTCTAATTAAATCAATAACCATCTACAAATCCATCCATAAAGAAGGTGCTAGAATGAAAACTTCAACCCAAGGAGGTGAATTACTCCCATGGAAACAGGAAATAATCTCACACCAGCAAAAAGAAGGGAAACACACACACACACACACACACACACGCACACACACAGAGCAATCAGTAACTATGCACTCACATCACTATGTTGGTGCTAAGCACAAGGGAAACTGAGAGCAATGTTATCATCTTTCACACTGCTGCTGGCCATCCCAGACTGGGGAGCTCTTCTTCTTGTGCCAAGAGACTTACCTGAATGTGTGTCAGATGTGGAGGTCGTGAACATCAGGCTGAAGGACATCCTCTTTCTGACATCGGGTTCCTGGTCCAGTATGGTCATCCTGGCCTGTCTGTTTGCCACTGGCCACTCCAGGATCACATCGTTCTCTCCACTGCACACGTGGAAAGCGAGGCCCATGTAGCCCGGCTTACTGGTGTTTCTACCATGCGGGTACAAGGTCACCCCAAAACCATAGCCCTCAGAGTTATAGAACCTAGGGCTCTGGAGCTTGTCCCCTTTCACTGTGTTTGCAAGGACCTGGGAGATATTCCATACGGTCCAAACCCCTGTGGGGCAGGGGGTTTCTGTCAGAGTGATGTCGTCCAGGTAAATCCCCCCATGTGAGTCATCAGGGTCACCTTTGGTGCCCTGGAAAAGATAGCGGAATTTCTTCTCTTCTCTGAGTGTCACATGAGCAATTTCCCAGTTGTGGTGAGAATTTCCTGAGGACAAAGAAGGTTTGTGGCAGTCAGCGTCAACGAGTGAGCCTGGCATGCCATGTCGGTAACATGAGAATCTATGTAGCTGTCACCCCGTCCATGAGGACACATGAACAGGAAATATAATGGGTGACCGGAAGCCTAAACAGGAGCATAGATGCGAAACATTTACACAGCAGAGTACAGATCTTTCTGGGAAGAGAATGAAAGTTCAGTTCTTGTTACTGCCTAACTGCTTTGATTTTATTTACTGTTTTAAATGTCGTGATAATGAGGTTGAAATGGGTCTTGGTAATAGGAACAAGAGCCTACAAACGTTACCACATGAGCAGAGACTTTATTTTAATGTATGAAATTTCTCATTTTTTTTTTTCTACATGAGAAGCTTCCTTGAAGCAGTCAGGTGATGGGGATACTGCTATAGTTTGAAGCAAACTTCAATCTTGATAATTCAGATGTCACTTATTAGAGACCTCGCTATAAGCATAATGTGTGTGTATGTGTGTGTATTCATAGTCACATTTGTATGTAAGCATTTTGTAAATAAGTTTATACATAAGAGTCTTAGGAATCTGTATCTTACATATTAATAAGCTTATTGATAGACACATTTTTATGTAAGCATCTGGATTAAAATAGACATTTCACAAAATTACAAGATCCTCCAAGATTACTGTAACCAAATTCTGTTGGATACCCCATAAACACCAAGTCACATTCAAATTAACCCCTTAGGAAAGTGTCATTGACAGGCCAAACTCAGAATGGGCTGACTTCAAAATCCATGTATATTCTGTTTCCAGGGAACTTACAATTCCTTATGCGAAGTCAAATCAATGTAAGGAATTAAATTCTACTTGGGTTGGTTTTATGCTTCCTGCGTGGCATTTTCAGAGTGAGCTGGACATGGGTGACAATCAGTCCATCAATATTATGATTACAACACGTTTTCACTTTAAATGTTGTTTACTTTTGAAGGGCATTTTAAAAATGCTTTATGGGTCTGGCTGATCTCACAGTGCGATGCTTTTTTACATGTAAGTTCTTTACAATAAACTTTTACTTACTAAAGAAAAATGTCAAAGGCATCTTGCTGACATCCTTCAACCATACCAGCTTTAATTAATTACAACTAGGAACAGCACACCGTGCCCCAAGGAGAGAAATCAATAACAGATTCTCGGGCAGTTGATGTTGGAATGGGTAGATGTGATTGGGTACTTACTCTTCCCAAGGCCATCTAAGGAAGGTTCCTCCCTTTGGGAGTAGCACTCCTGTTTAATACAGTGCAAACTGTATTTCCTTTCTAGTGCTCATTTTGAGGAATTCATTGTTGAGTGGGGAAATGGGAAAGTTTGTCTCCCCCACTCATTCTGAAAGACTCACTTTCACATCAAAAGAAGAGAAATATTTAGTTTTAAGGTGCTGGGTCTGATGATCCTCATATCGTCCTGCCTACCCCAGCAGCCTAAGGTTTTCATGTGACCCTCAGAAACACAGAGAACAACACTTAGCACATAAATGGCCACGGTGGAGGTGATATGCCCAGTGGCTGATGTTCTCAAGATTATTTTAAACGCTGAAATAACCTGAACTTACTTGTGAAGTCTTATGAAGTGGATGGACTTCAAGTTACTTGAATATTTTAAACAAGGATGTCATCTGTTTTTCCAGAACATAACAAAAACAGTTATGGTCAATTGTTTAGCAACCCTTGGCTTTCTCCAAAGAGCTAGAGAAAATGTGATCTGTGTATTCATACGGCCTCATCCAAAAATATATTTGAGCCTCACCTCAACCGTCAGTGTTGCTTCTAATGTTTGAGTGCTTAAAACATTGTGGCAAAACATGCCAGGGATCATGGTAGACTTTGAGAAGAGTACGAGGGAGATCGGGAAAGGAGAGAAGGAAGTAGAAAGGTGGAGGGAGGAGGTGAGGGCATGAGGAGGATGGAAAGGAAGAAAGCAGGGATAAGAGGAGACAGGGGACCACCGCGCAGGTTCTCAGCGAGCTGGTCCTGTGATGGCTCTAGATACCTTGAAAGGTCTGTATCTTGACCAGCCTGCGCACGTTGGCTGTGCCGTCATCTCTTCTCACCCAGACGATGAGTCTGTCTGCAGGGCTTCCTGTCATCTTATAAAAAAACTGCAGGCACTGCTGCTTCCTTCTGGGGTGAAGGATCCGAGACTCCAGGAGAGCTGTCTCTCCTGTCACCCCCAAGCTGGTGCTGAAGTACATGAAGTAGCCAGCAGCTGTGGAGAGAGCAGCCCAAAGTCCCTTCTCTGCCTTCTTGTGACCTACACGCAGCCCCACCTACCCAGACAGAGTGAAGGAGGGAACAGTAGCTGTCACAGGGCACCCAAAGCTGGAACTTTTCTGAGGAACAGAAGAGGAAGCCCACTCTCTGTAAACACCCTCTCTCGAGGGGCATAATTAGTAGCTAACACCCATGCTCTGCACATCTGTTTTATTATTTATATTTATTTACTTTTGGAGAAAAGATTCTCTACATACCTGGGGCTGGTTTTGAACTCATGATCCTGCTGTCTCAGCCTCTGGAATGCTGAAATTACTGATGTTTCCAACATGCTCATTTCCTTTGCTTGTCTTTTCCCCATGTTAGTAAAATATAAATGTCTGCCTTACATCAACATAGGCTTTAATCAAAATTTGGTGGAATAATTTGGTATTTGTAGATGAATTCTATTTCCCTAGCTGGTTTCCTAGTTTAAATTAGAGATTCATTACAAAGAAAACAGTGGATATCCTCACTTTGTAAGAAACAGTTCCAGCTTATGATTTGGATTTCCAGTGTTTATAGCAATAGGGGTTGAAGTGGCTGTTTCTAACCAATTAGGTCTACTATCGATAATCATGTCTACTCTTCCATAGAATTGTTCATTCACGACATACACGAGGCCGATTAAAGATTTCACCTGAATGCAAAGATAAGTGTTGGAATCCCACTAAAAAAGAAAGTTAAGTCCACAATAGTTTCAGAGCTGAAAGATGAAAATCAAATAATTCAAGTCAAGGACCTGGGAAGTCTGAATCATGCTCCAGTTCCCCTGACTGGACATTCTTCCCTGTCTGTGAATTTCAAATGAGAGATAGGTTCCATCTCTGGGTATCCTTTCAGCCATTGAAGTCTACCTGAGCAGAGAAAGCGCTCTTTAGCAGTGGGTATTCTGAATGCAGGACTCAAGATAGATGGTCTTTGATGGCTCATAATAGATAGATAGATAGATAGATAGATAGATAGATAGATAGATAGACAGACAGACAGACAGTAGTTAAACTATCAGAGCTTTCTCTATACATTTCTTCCAGGATGTGGTCCTCTCCTACTAAGGATCTAGAACATTATCCCAGAAGGCTCTTCTCCTGCAAGCATCTCATTGTCTCTCTGGTAGTTGAACTTTAACCTAGAAATGAACCCACAGGGTAGTGGGAAGCAGAGGTTACATTGGCAATTTACAGCTACAGGATTGATCACCCTTTGAATACTGTGTGACAGAGACCTTTATCCTTAGCGAAGTAAGAGGAAGAGTGCAGTAGTTTATGACCTCTGACATTCTTCTTGGTGGCCTGGCATTTAGCTGACTCTTCGGAGAGGAAATCTAATCAACTTTCAATCTTGTATAGGCTAAGAGACTTCACAGTAGTCTAGCATTTAAAGGGCTATTATAACCCGTAGCCCCATTTGCTGTCAAAGAGGCTTGACATGACTTCCATGACAGGTACATGATAAACATACTAAAGTAAAAAAGTTTAAGGGCTAGAAATGCAGCTCAATGGAAACCCCACTTTGATCCTCAGTACCACATGAATTGTTTGTGGTGGTGCACCCCACATTGCCAGCACTTAGGAAGTGAAGCAGGAGGGTTAGGTGTCCAAGGTCACCCTCCTCTGCAGAGCAAGTTTGCAGCTAGCCTGGGTCACATGAGACTGTCTCATAAATAAGTAAATAAATAAGTGAGCAGAACTTAACAAACCTCACCAGGGAAAGGGGAGATGGAAAATCTGAGAAGTTAGAGGGGGAACCACGGGTCTCCAGTGAGAGGCTTTGGAGGTTTTCCTCCATCTCTCTGGGAGGTTGTAGTATTTTTGGGTTTTTTGAGCCTTAGAAATACGGAAAAGAAAAAGCACACAACAGCAGTTTCCTGTCTGACAGATAGTGGAGGAGCTCTGTTGCCAACCAACACCTGCCTGATGCGATCGGTTTTCAACAAACAATATGTGAAAGTATCTCATATAGTTGTTTCATGTTTGTTACATATAGGAATACTAATATTTTTCAATCAGGATGAACTTCATCTGTTTCCTTTTAGCCCTTAATTAGGCTATTATGAAATGTATATCTGTGCGTGTATGTGTGTGTGTATATATGTAAATATATATATATGTGTGTATATATATATGTATATGTGCATGTGCATATGTCTACATACATATATATGTGGCTGACATGATATTTCCATTGGAGGGACAGCCCAGAAAACACTACCCTACATTATAGAGTCATATTATTAAACAGGTATGCCCTTAATAGTTTTGTCACAGTAAAAGATGACATATTTCTTGTTTATATTTATTTAAAAACATTTTAAAATGTACTCTTGGGCAATTTCATACACGTTTACAATGCATTTTGATGCTATGCATCGTCTACTCCTGAGGAACTTCTTCCCACCACGTTCTCTTCCTACTTTCAGGTTCTTTATTTTGTGTCATCCACTGAGTCTAATTCAGCTTGCCTGCATGAGGGCATCAGGAGGGGTAACTACAACATGCTCTTGCATCCCCAGACCCTGGATGCTTTTTATTGAGTTAATGATTAAAATATGAGAAAGAGTCTTTGTCCTCATTCAGATTCTCAGATTTGATAGTTAACACAGTAACCTAGAGGCAAAAGCACTGGCTGTCATTCTCCACCTCACTGAGCTGACTTTTGACCATCACCAACCTTTGCACCGTCCCACCAAGGTGTGATCCACTTGCCCAGGCTGACTGCTGCCCCCATGGATCCAGTCAGCATCATCTCGGGTCCCCTGGATCATTCCGCAGATGTTTGTCTTCTCAAAGGCACAGTGGTCCAACAGGGTGTGGGTTGTGGCTGCATGCGATATTTTTGTCACATGGTTAAGAGTGTAAGGTATCTCATTCGGAATAGTCAATGTCTCAAGCCACTAAAACACCACTATATAGACAAAGCAAAATCATATGCCTTTCATTTTCCTGACATTTTCCCAAATGCAGCTTGCTGGCATTGGCTAGGTCTGAGAACACAGACACCGAACCACCTAACTCAGAGAACCAGAACCAAGACTTGTAATCATTCCTCGCTAGATGAAGGCCGACCAGAAACTGAAGACCAAACTGGGCAGCTAGTACACTAGGCCCTTGTATACCTTTTGAGTGCAGTTGGAAAATGCCCCCCTTTCAAAGCTTTAGAGCACTTTAAGAATAACCAAAGGAAAGAGTTTTGCAGGACACAACACATTTTCAAGCCCATTGCCTCTCTGGAGCTCTACATAATTATTCACCCTTTGGAAGAAGCCAGAGGAACTAGACAGTAACAGCTCCTTCCATTTGCCCAATACTGGTACCTTACAAACCCTGCCACGTAAGCATCCTATGAGATGGCTTCTTCTAAAGAGAGAATACTTAAGGTTATGTAGTCTACCTGTTAGCCAGAGTACTCAAGAGAATAAAGGAAGCTGAGGGCGAGCCGCTTTAGCCAGTCTTCAGAGGCACTCACTGCAATTGTACAGTCGATTCAGTCTCTCTAAATCAATGGCACTTAAATCTAGACGCTGTCCAATGATGTCGTTAAACTCGGGGATCTTGGTAGTGACGGTAGGGATGCTTTCGTTCTTGTTGAATGCCAACGGTCTGTAATGCATCACGGACTCATAATCATACGGCGTGTTGAGGTCTGTGACGGTGTTGTCATCATAACTCTCGAAGTTGTGTTCATAGTCTGTGGGGAGAGAACCCTCAGGTACTGAAATACTGCTTCATATACTCATATATATGTGTGTGTGTGCACATCTTTCGATTAGAATATTAAAAGGAATATAATTTGTTGATTGCTAGTCCCAATCCATTGATGTCATAATATAGTGTTTTGTAAAATATTATGCGTGAGATTGTTAGAATACCCATGTTCAACTAATACACGTACTTATATATTATTATCCATTACAAATACTTCATGTAATTGTATGAGAGAGCATTTATATGTGTGTGGCTTTTAGAAAGAAAGTAAAACAGAAAATTTAAGGCGAGAATTACAAACAAGAAGAAAGGGAATTTTTCAATTAAAGAAACTATTTGGGAGTATGTTCAAGGTATTTCTTCGTGATACCCAAGAGCACCCATCGCCCAGTCCATCCATCTTTCCACCTGGTCGGTTCTTTGTGTGTTAGGGTAAAGTAAATCCAAGGGTCGAAGAGAAAGGTGAGCAGCTGGAAAGAGAGAGTCATGTCTTTCAAAGCTTATGCCCCATTGGTCTAGGAAGAACATACATAAGGAAAAACAAGAGAGGAAGAAAAAATTATTTTCCTATCGAAGGTAACTTGTTGAGGTAAAGATTAGTGAGGAGGAGATAAGATGTATGGCAACATGAAGAGTTGAACTTTGTAGCTGAATCAATGTCCTGCAATTGACCAGTCACCAGTAACTGACTGTCTCAGCTACCCAGATAGGAAGGGTTGAGAGATGTCTAATTTCCTTCTTGGAGGAAACTTACGCATTCACAATGGGTAAAACAATGTTTGTGGTTGTTTCCATTTTAAAAGCAGCTACATGTCTCACGGGGCTCTAGCTTGTCAATCTCTGCTAGACCTCATAAACAAGGTCTTCTCCTTAGTGGGAAAGAAGAAACGCAATCCTGATTCAGAGAATGGGGACAGAAATGCGACAGAATCCGTACAGTAGCCTCAGGTTAAACTCTAGATTGCATCGCTGGAGATGATATATACTAGAAGATGCCAACAACTCTGGGAAGCCACACTGGCTTTGTTTATCTTGTAAGGTCTGCTGTCTCCTTGGAGAACAGTAAACCTGTGGTTGCAGGTAATATACACATATGGAATTGTATGTAATGAAAATAGAGATAGGAGCTAGAGTAACCCTGACTCAAACAGCACCGAGCAATTCTGTATTATTTTCCTCAAGACTGGAGAGTCTGAAGTGCCTGTGCTGTGAAGTCAGTCTGGGCCTCCCACAGATGTTCTCAGAAACCTGTGAAGACCATAGCAGGTTCTTCTCAGCTTCATACACACCTGGAAGAATTTCATCCCACCAGATGTTCACATAATCATCCCGGTCAGGTCTTGACTGCTCATGATGAAATCCCAGAGCATGCATGATCTCATGTTCAATAATGCCCTTATAGTCACAGTATAGGCCAATAGAAAGGTTCTGTCCCACATGTTGGTCCCCAACCATAGACCAGCACCTTGAAAGAGGGAGGAGAGAAGATGTTTTCGTAGAGATATTATATATATATATACACACACACATATATATGTATATATGTATATATGTATATATATATTTTATATATTTCAAATGGCTATAATTTATTATTTCAGGACAAAAAGAAGGAAACTGAGTTTGATTTTTTTTTTAGTTGGGGGCTGGGGAGATTGCTTAGTGAAGCACTTGCTATACAATATTGAAGGCCAGAATTCAAAAACCCAGTGTCCATTTAAAAGTGTGGAGAACCACCTGTAATCCCAGAACTTGGAAAGCAGAGACAGGAACCCAGAGCAACCTGACTAGCCAAACTCTAGAGTGCCCAAGGACTGGGGCTATAGGCTCATTCAAAACACTGTCTTCTGTCTGTTTGGAAAGATCCAGTGTAACATTGTCAGCGCTAGTTAGCTTACTATGCATCAGAGCATCAAAACTTATCCTTCCTAACCAGCCACAACTTTGTATCTAAGGACCAGTTCATCATCCTAAGTATCCATGAAGGAAGCATAGCCCCTGATCCCTGAACATGTATAGTTGCTTGGATCAACTCAAAACAGTAAGTTGAGAGAGGGACTGTAAAAACAGAAGGTGAAACATTCTTATGTATTGATGGTTCCGTGACAAGAAAAGAACTAAGTATGGGATATTTCCAGCAAGCAACCTTTGTGTTCTCTTAAGCCAACTTAGAATGATAATCCATCTTAAATGCCTTCCTTCCCCAGGTACCTGTGAGATATCTGGGAGTCTGTGGGTTGGCCTAGTGTCTGCATGATACATCAACATCTGCAGAATTCTCTGGAACCTGGGGAAAGTCCTGGTGCCTGTGGGATATCCAGATGCCTATGGAATGCCTGGTGCTTTCAGGAGGTTCTGGTACCCATAGGATGCCCTGGTGCCTACAAGATGTCTGGATGCCTGCAAGAACTCCATGTCTCAGTTGGAGATCCAAGTGACTGCTAGCGGATGAGGTTTTTGTGTAATGTTTGTATCACTGTAGGATGTCTGAGTTCCTTCTGTATGTCCTGGTACTAATGGGATGTCCTGGATCTCGAGGGTTGCCCTAGTGCCCATGGGAGGTCCTGGTGCTTCTAGGTTGTCTGGGTTCCTGCAGGTAACCTTGGTGCCTGTGAAGGCCCTTGTGCATGTGGGAGGCCCAAGTGTCTGGGGGAGGTCCTGGTGAATGCTGAATGACTCTGTGCCTGTGTGATACCAGATTCCTGTGTGATATATTTGTGTCTGCATGATGCTTGGTACCTACAGGATGTCTGGGTGCCCTCTGGATTTCCAGGTACATTTCAGATGCTCGAGTGTTCTGTGGATTGGCCCAGTGCCTGCTTGATACCCAGACATCTGTGGGATTCAGTGGAGCCTGGGGTAAGTCCTGTGCCTATGGGAAGTCCAGCTGCCTGGTGTGATGCCCTGGTACCTGTGGGGGAGAGGGATCCTGGTGCCTGTGGGAGGCCCTTGTGCCTATAGGATGTCTGGGTACCTGTGGGAAATCAAGGTGCTAGTTGGAGACCTTGGTGCCTATGTGAGGCCACAGATGACTGTCAGATGACTGGGTGTGTGATGTCCAGATGGCTGAAGGATGGCCAGGTGCCTGCTGAATGCCTGGGCCTGCAGGATGCCCTGGTGCACTTGAGTGACCCTGATAACGGTGGGCTATCTAGTTGCTGGTAGGATGACCAGATGCCCATGGTTGCCTATAGGGAGCCTGGGTGTCTGCATGATTACCAGGTATCTGTGGAGTTGCTGGGTGCCTGCATGATTCCTGAATGACTGCAGGATCCCCTGGTGCCTGTGGTATGTCCTGGTGCCTTCAGATAGTCCTTGTGCCTATAGATGTCTGAGTGCCTGTAGGATATCTTAGTCCCTGCAGAAAGTTCAGGTGCACTGATACATGTGTGAAATCCTGGTGACTGACAGATGACCAGGTGCCTATGTGAGGTCTAGGTCCCTAAGGAATGACCTGGTGCCTTTGGGAATGACCCTATGGCATGTCAGAGAACCTGTGGAATGCTCCGGTGCTTGCAAGATACCAGGAAGACTGCTCAGTGTCTGGGTTTTGGGGTAAGGCACAAGTTCAGGTCCAACTCTGTCATGCTTTATCTCAGGGTAATACAGGCTAGATCAAAATTTACAATCAAAGCAGCCTTCTGCCTCCAAAGACAATGGTGAAGCCCACCATCCATGCTCCTGCCATACAAGATTGACTGAATTTTCTAGTTTTGTTTTTCCTTTTCTTTCTTTTTTAAGACCATGAGGGTAGGATGGTAGAGCAGGGAGTATTAGGAAGAGATTATTGAGATACATTGTATGAAATTCAAACTATTAATCAAGAATTATTTTAATAAAAAACCTTCCTTCCCTGAAGATGAACTATCATAATCAAGGAAAAATTGTATTCTCCTTCCCCTTCATCAACCAATAGTACACTCCACAAAACAACATTGTTTGCTTTTAGATTGAAACATTGCCTTTAGTGATGACTGTGGCTAATTTACATTTTATTCTTGTGGAATTCCCAAATTATAAGGAGCAGAAGTCAATTTCATAATTGTGAAGAGTCTCCATAATAAAATGAGTTATTGATTGCAGGAGTTCACATCTTTGGATGTAGTCTGACCACACAGAGAAGACTGCCGACCTCATATTGAAGGATCCTAGGCAAAGAGGGCCCAAACCTTCCCTAAGAGACCAGAGAACTAGGGTACTCCTGGCAGATCCCCTGAATTCCTCCCTTGTGGAATGGACCCTGCCTTCTGTTCTCAGTGGAGCATGCAGTGTAGCACTTGGCCCCGCCTGTCTGTCTCCAGCTGTTCTGGAAGCTATGGAACCCTTCGGAGGTGGAGTCTTTCTGGGGAAGTGCTTCACGGAGGCCTTCCTTGAGGCTTTACAGCCCAGCTCTACTTCCTGTCTACTTCCCACTTCTTTCTCTTTTCCTAAAGTCTTCTTTTAAAAAATATTTTATTTATTTTATGTGCATTGGTATTTTGCTTGCATGTGTGTCTGTGTGAGGGTGTTGGATGCCCTGGAACAGCAATTACAGATGGCTGTGAGCTTGTGGGTCCTTGGAGTTGAATCTGGGTCCCCCAGAAGAGCAGCCTATGCTCTTAACCACTGAGCCATCTCCCCAGTACCTACTTGCCTCTTCTTTACTCAGGATGCGATGTCCCAGACACCTTACCCTCCTGTCACCCTGCCATCCTCAGCACTATAACTATATTCCTGCTCACATTGCAAGCTAGAATAAATCCTCCTCATTTAAATTGCTTGCATTAGGAACTTGCTCAAAGCAATAAGTGTCACCAATCCACTGCCTGACTTCCTGCTGAAGGGCCCTCAGCAAGAAGAACCCCAAACTTCCCTCAGAAACTGGTGGACTAGGGAACCTTAACAGACTCCCTAAGTTTATCATAAAATGCCCTTCTCCCTTCAATTTTTTTTTTTTTTTGTCTTTCTCATAAACTCAGTTTTCTTCCTCTGTTAGCAAACCCAAGATTTTCTACAAATGATCACCCATTGGCTTTACACTATGAAATCTGGACCCGTAGAAAGGGCTTTGCTGGTATTTTGCAGTGCTGCTGGGGATTGTAAGCTGCCAGGGAAATGCTCACATCATCTTACCTACCCATTCTCCCTAAGGTTGCTAGATCGCTCAGAAGCTAAGAGAACCATGAAAGATTTGATTTTGCTTTTTTTTTCTTATAATTTCTTTTAGCTTTCAAAGTTGATGTATGATATTTACAAACTAAAGGACACATGCTCTTCAAGCTTTATAATATTTCATACCAACCCATCAAATTTCTGGAAGATGATGTATGAGCTCTCCCCTTCATAGGGCTTGAAATCCACACAGGACTTGAGGCGGAACATCTCAAAGGCATGGAGGATGGCTCCTTTGGCGTTCAGACCTGTGAAACATTGACAGGCATCATTTAGACTTTGGATAACAGACATAACTTACGCACTACAGAAGACTATACCACTGATAGGAGATATACAGCGATTCCATGTGGATGTTTTCTTTTTTCTTTTTTCTTTTGGGCAATGACTCAGTTTTTGGAAACGAAATTGGCACAGTGCTGGTTCATCACTTAGATGATCAGTGTAACGTGACTGCAGAGAGGTAGCTCAAGCCTGGGTACAAAGCTGAACTGAACCACAGAACAGCATCTTGCTTTTTCTTCTTCTTTTTCTTTACTTCACTTAGAGCCTTGCCTGAGAGGAGTCACATGGCAGAGCAGAAAACAGAAATGGCTTGCAAATCACTCTGGCTTTTGTGGGCATGGGTGAAACACTTTGGAGGGAAGCTACAGAAATATTGGTTCTTTCCCCAGTAACCTCTTCCCAGGGCTGAGTATTCAGCTCAGCTGGTAGAGTGCTTGTCCAGCATGCATAAGGTCGTGAGTTCATCCACAGCACCACATAAACCAGACATGTTGGTTTATGCCTATAATCGTAGCCCTTGTTAGGGGGTGGAGGCAGAAGATAAGAAGTTCAAGTCCAACCTGGGCTGCATCAGACCCATTGACTTGTTTTAATACCCTAGATGGCAGAGAACATAGATCAGAGAGTTGTGAAAGTTCTTGAAGCAAAAGAAGCACAGGCAGTATTACTTTGCTCCCCCCTATGAGAGCAGTAGAAAGTAGACAAAGCCAATTAGCCAGAACCATACCCAGTATGGCT
Organism: Cricetomys ansorgei; assembly: GCA_026225945.1. Lineage (NCBI taxonomy): Eukaryota > Metazoa > Chordata > Mammalia > Rodentia > Nesomyidae > Cricetomys > Cricetomys ansorgei. Next base: position 3,885,110 of record JAMJFZ010003581.1, on the reverse strand, counting down.
CCCCTCATAACAAGGATGCGTGTAGAGGAGTAATATTACAGAGAACCAGATTACATTCCTTTCTGCTGCCATCAACTCACTGGAGGTCGAAAGCTCAGTTAAAATTTAGTCTAAGTCATAGAAAATGAAGCCCTTGGTTTTGTACTTTGATTTTCTGCATTAACTAAAAGAATTATAATCCTTGGCAGATTGCCAAGTGATCACATCATGGATTTCACTTCTTAAGGTATCATGTTGGAGAGTCCACAGTGTGAACATCATGGCGTCACAGCAATATCGCTAAGGAAATCGTCCTTAGCTGGGCAGGGTGGGCCACGTTCATTATTCCAGCTTTATGGGGTTCTGGAGATGGAGTCTGGTGCTTCGTGAAGATGAGGCAAGCACTTTGCCAGCTAAAGGAGGTTCTCAGTGCACAAGGGAGAAGTAAGCACGTTGAAAAACTGTCTTCCATGTCACATAGATACTGTGAAACTTCAGTAAAATATCAGTCGGGTAAAGGCACAGTGCTTGGCCTGAGGGGACAGTGCAGATGTGAGGTCCAGGAAGAAAAATAGCAACTGGAAAAAACTCCACTCAAGATGGTTTCTTCAGTCACGCTCCAGGACATACGTTCACTCTGTGAGTTTAAAGGCATGCTGGGGAAACGTGGGGAATGACTTAATTTCCCGATGAACAGCTGAGAACAACAGTGTTTCATCTGTTTGTTCTCTGGAAAAAGCACGAGAAACAGCACTGATGGCAGCGACAGGAGAACACTGAAACACAGTCTCCACGTCCTGAGAGTGGGCAGAGCCCAGCTACCCAGAAGACCATGCAGCCTAGTCCTGGCTCCCCCTCTCCCCTGTCATCTTCTCCATCAATGAAGAACAGGCTCTGCTGGGAAGGGAGTCATTGTGGTAATTATTAGTCAGCTACTTAAAGGATCAGCCAGTACCTGTTTGTGGCATCTAGCAGTCGTTCATTTTCTACCAATTAATGCTCCCGTCAGCGACTGAAAGGCAGTGTATACAGATCTTTCTCTCAAGAGAAAGGAAAAGTCAAAATTGTTACTGTAGTCGATGGGACTTGAACATGGGGAATATATGCTTTCTATTTCTCCAAGACATGTTAATTTCCTTATGAGAAGAGAAGAAATCAACATGCTGGAAATAGGATCCTCATTCTATACTCTGCTCGGCCTTTGTAACATTGGAGTACAAGATTTTACCATCATGGTGTCAAAATTTATCTCACACGATTTTCTCTGTGTTGTTCCTGATTTTACTAACATTTCAATGTATGCAGTAACTTCTGGTGTGTCTGTGTATGTGTGTGCTTGTGTCTGTGTCTCTGTGCATGTTTGTGTTGAGGTGGGTACACATACAAGGTTGCATGTGTGGAGGTCAGAAATCAGTCTCAGGTGTTGCTGCTCAGGTCCCGTTAACTTGTTTTGAGGCAGAGTCTCTCCTTTTCCTGGAGTTCACCAAGTAGCTGGGCTGGCTGGCCCAGGTCCTGAGGACCCACCTGTGTCTACATTCCAGGCACTGGGCTTACAAATGAGTCAGCCTGCTTTACTTAGGTGCTGGGGATTGAACTCATAGCCCCAAGTGTGCAAAGCAAGCACTTTACTGACTGAGCCATCTGTCCAAACCATGACGTGTTCCTTGACACTCACAGACTGCATAAGCAGTAGTGGTTTTGACGGAATGTCATGATTTTCTTCCCATGAGATAAACAATCTTCAGGCTCTTTATATTTTGGTCTGAGGCTGATCAACAGGAGAAAGGGAAGAGAAGAGTTCACCGATTTCTAGTTAAGAATGACTTCTATTACCCAGACTGTCAGCCAGAATGTAAGGGATAGGGAACTTCCATCTGCTTGTGGGGTCTCGCAGGGCATTTCTGGTTCTCTGTGAAAAGACAAAAGCAAATAATTCATTGTCCATTTCCCTGCCAATTTCATTTTTATTTACAGCAGGATAAAACTCCATAGTATGTGTGGGCTACATCTCTGTCAGAATATGTGGTGTAGAAAGACAAACTGTGTGTTCTCTCTAGTAGGTAGGTCCTACCTTCTAGTTCCTAATACTTTTATCTTGGTATTTATGTGGAAGGGAGGATGAACAGGGCTCAGGGAACGAGAGAGGGACTCTGAGAATATGAGAGGGAGGCCTAGAGGGAGGAGGGAGGGTGGGGAATAGCACACCAGTGATCTGAAGAGGAAGGGGACACAGGGATGGAAGGGTTGGAACGTGGGTGGGGATCAGGAAAGTGGGGAAGAGCAGGGGGTGGGGAGGAGGACCAACCATAGCTAAGGAAATGTGAAAGATGCCACAAGGGAACCAGGCACTCTGTAAACTGACTGGGTGATAATACAAAATGAAACAAAACAAAACGAAGAATAAAAAGCAAAGATGTCTGAAAAGCCCAGGGCCCCAGATTACAGTCATAGCCCTCACTGGACTCACACCACAGAGAATCTAAGTCCCTGAGTGAGGGCATTTATCTTCTTGTTATAAAAACAATGGGAACTCTTTCAGATAAGTTTTGGGGATTCAGGTGCAGGAATAGGAATAAAATAACATGGCCAGGTGACTGCTGATTCAGGCACAACACTGACAAATACACTGAAGCACTTCCTTCCTGGTCTTTGCTAATTCTAAGATATTGAAATAATGAACTATTTGATAATTATATGCTTTTCTATGTTTTTGATGTTTTTTTAAATTACTATCAGCAAGAGGAGTTCCTATAAGTGAATCTTTGCTTCCTCTCCACAGTCTCCCATGGGTTAGCATCAGAGCACAGCCCCCTGGGATGTCACATCCCCCAAGGCACAATATTATGTCCTCAGTAGCACTCACCACCGGCAGGAGCATGTCCCCTTGAAAGAGGTTCAGGCCTGCAGCTGGAATGGATTTGAAAACAAAGGAGGTTTGAACACTATGAAAAGACATGTCACAGTGAAATTAATCTTTGCTACTATCCGTCTCTCATCTCATACACGCATCTCCCTTTAAAACTGCAAAACTTTCCCCTTAATTGTGTGAAAGTACACAGCCAGTAAGTATTATATATTCAAAGGCCCTCTCATCAATTTGGGAATAAAAAGCTTTCTCCGAAAGCCTTGGAACCAGGCCTGGAGAGATGGCCCAGTGGTTGAGAACACTGGCTGCTCTTGCAGAGGACTTTGGCCAGGTTCTCAGCCTGTGAGCATGGTGGTTCACAACCACCTGTAAGTCAGGTCTGGGGGTCCAATCACATTTTCTGTCTCAAAGTAGCACCAAAACCAACACCAAACAACATAGTAATAATAATAATAATAATAATAATAATAATATAATAATAATGATGATGATGATAAAGAGGATAATGATAAAAAGCTCCTAACAACCAGTATTCGTTAACATTGATCACAATGCACCACACTCTTCTTCCTAAGTAACTAGAGTACCAGCATTTTATTTACTCTTATTTTTGAAACATGATCTCTTATACCTCAGGATCATTGTGACCTGTCTATGCAGCCAAGTATTGGCCTTGAACTCCGATCTTCCTGATTCTACCTCCCCAACACTGGGAATTCAGGCCTTTGCCATCATTATGGCAGTGCTGAGGATGAAGCCCTGTGCATGCTACCCAACTACTCCTACCAACTGACTTGCTCCCCCAGCCTGAGAACTCCACTTATTGTAACCTCATGTGACAAGCAGTATTGTGCATAAAATGAAAACAGCTTCAGAGAGGATCATTGGGTTGCACTGAGGACAGCCCATGGTGTACAACTAGGAAACTAAGGCAGAGAATAATCCTCACACCCTTACTTGGTAGCAGAAGTGCTGTTCCACAAAGAGTACAGCTTCTTACAAGTGTCAGCACAGAGGGATCAGTTATTAGAAGGGGGCTTGGTTTCACCTGCCCAGGACTAAGGCTGTCCCTGCTCTACCCACTTCTGTGTGCATGCATTCCATGGATGTGCTTACCCTTGCTGAGCCTGACCTAGTTACATGATAACAGGAAATTAAATAACAGCCAGCTACAAGGCATAGTAACCTCACTGTCAGTAGGACCAGATTTAGAGCTGACTTTCCATATGAATGCTTCCTGCTAATCCAGCCACACTGCTACCTGGGCCTCCCCAGCTCAACCATGAGCACTTCCTGGAGAAGCCTGAGGAGGGGCACACTAGGGAGAGGAAGGTGACTTCCTTACAGCACTGTGAACAGATTCATTCAGACCCTGGTCTTGGTGCTTGGCTGGCATATGTAGGTCCCAGGAGCTGAGGGAACACCTTCCAAGAGAGAGAATATCCTGCTGAACAAAGTCTGAAGCTCTTCCCTACCCAGCTGGCTCATTCACCTGAGCTAAAGCAGGCTTGGACTTTTCCTAGATCTTGGGGTTAATAGTAGAGTATAGAAAGGAAGACTTTAAGGGAATAACCTTCTTCGCTGAGGGAAAAAGAGGACACAGAAATAAATGCATCCATATACAGAGAGGCAGGTGGCTGACAAAACATGTACTAAAAATATGAATTCTAAGTAAAGGAATGTGTGCTTCCCTTCGACTCTGCTATGCCTGGGCTAAGGACAGCCTTGCAGCTGAGTGCATTCAGCTCTGGGTGTGTCTGCCATGGCGTTTGCCAAGAGAACTGGATCCTGAGGGCTCTGACCAGATCAGCTAATTCTCACTGCATGGATTTGCCTGATGCTGGTTGGGAGGTGGTAGAGTTGAAAAGATAAGGCCTTGTTAGGGGAAGTAGGTCACTGAGGACATGACCTTGTGCCCTGGGTCCTTCCTGTATCTTCTTCCTCTGCTTCCTGGCAGGCCATGCAGTGAGCAGCTATCCCCCAGCACAGGCTCTGGCCGCCATGATGTTCTCTCCAAGCAGAGAAGGACAAGCAGCTGTGGACTGAACCCCTGAGACCATGAGCCAAAATAAATCCTTCCTCTCTTTAGTTGTTTCCTTTCAGACCAAGAAGAAAATGACTAACTCAGGGGTGGGAGGAAGGGTTCTGAGGGTCGGGGGAAGGTTGCTATTTAACAAAGGGTAGTCAGGGAAGGCTTCCCTGAGGAGATGGTATTTAAGGAGAGAGCTGGTGGTAAGAAGGTGTGAAGGAAGCATGCAGGAGTTAGGAAAAAGTCAGAGGGAGGAAAGCCTTGATGTGCTAAAGCAAGGCTTCACACTTGGGCATCCCCACCATGGCGGCTTATTAGACACGGACTGCTGAGCCCCATTCCGGAGTTTGTGAGTTCATCTCTAACAAGTTGCTGATGCTGCTGGTGGGACAGCACTCTGACAACCACTTCCATAGAGGGAAGTCTATGTAGCCACGGGAAAACTCTAAGAAAGAGGAGGGTGGATAAGATATGGTGTAAAGAGACAGGCAGGACCAGCCCACCTCACACTGAGTTGTGCCTAGGGTCTGCTCAGGTCTGAGGAAATGAAGATGCTGATTCTCCAGACCTGAGGCAGGATCTGCGAGCCTGCGTGCTGAGGCACTTCAGTGACACAGGCGATGTTGATTTAGGTCTCACTCTGGCTAGAAGGGCGAAGGACCTTCATTGTATGGTAGAGGAGTTGTTGCATGGGTAGATCAGAGAAGTAACGGGACAACTATTGACAGGGCAGCCCTGGCTGTGTCATGTGGAGCAGTGGGCAGAGGGGAGGACAAAAATGAAGGAACAAGGCTAGGTGTGGTTGTGGTGGCACATGCTGTGATTCCAGAGTTAAGGAGGCTGAGCAAAGAGGTCCAGGCTAGACCTCAGGCTAGACAGAAAGTACCAAGCCTGAAAACTAAGAAATGGCTTGGAAATAAATAATAGTAGCACTTTTTACTAGAGAAATCAGGATGAGATTAGGAAAATTTAGCTTCTGTCTCTAGCCCTGTTTCAAAATAGATCAGACCAACTGATGGCTCAGCTATGATGAGCACATTTTGTCTTCCGGGGGACCCAAGTTGGGTTCCCAGCACCGTGTCTAGTGACTCACAACTGCCTAGAACTCGGTTCCAGTGGCACCAAGTTGCTGTTCTTGCCCCTGAAAGCACCTGCACACATACCCCACACATATACACAAACATACGCATAGCAAAAAATAAATATCTTAGAAACACATATTGGACTTAATTACATGCATCGTGACCCCAGGACTCTGAAGTCTTGGGGCCCGTGCATTTACATTGCTGCCCTTTTCCTCCTCGCCAGGCAGTCAAATTCAGGTTATTCCAAGTAAGCATCAAATAACTCTGTCTTTGTCAATGGGATAGAGCCATAGGTACTTGAACCTCGGACCTGAGCTTTGCAATTCTGCCATCTTCAAGCAGCACTGAGCCAGTGTGATTTATGTCTGCGCACAGGGAACGGCTCAGTGCTGCCCGTGTCTCTAACCGTGGGGAATTCCCTGTCCCCTCCTGCAAAAGGAAAAACAGCATTTAACCCATTACAAGATGGGGGTGACACTAGATATGGATTTGTTTGAGAAGTCTAAGGTGTTTGTAATCTGGTGTTCAGCCACTGCAGCCCCAGCCAAAGACATCAAGATAGAAAGGCTTATCTGAGATCTGAGGAGCAGAACACAGACAGAAGCAACAGGCAAAGCCTCGATGACTTTCCTCTCAATAATGGATGACAGCATGGGTTTCCTCACAAATGCATTTCTGCACAAGCTACCCAAACAGAAACGCATGCATCTACGACCCTGTGTCTCACCAAGTAGTCACCGGTACATAAGGTGGGCCAGTCCAGGCTTGGGGCCTTTCCCCACTAAAGAGAACTATCTGCTTATTCTTTTTAATTTTTTAGCAAGTGGAATAATTACCCATTCTTCTTTGCTTTTATTTCAAGCTAGAAAATATGGAATCTTCATGAACAGAAAACCTGTTACGTAGTCTCAGGTCCAGTGAGGCTTCGTTATTACTCTTATAAAAAACATCTAACCTAGGCATGTTTCTGTTTGTAAAATGAATGCTGAGCAAGTGAAGGGGGACCTGACTTGGACCCCAGCACCCACATTTGGAAGTAGTGACTCCGAAGATGGAGAGGCAGAAGCATGTGGACCCCTGTCCTCACTGACCAGACAGTCTAACCTGCTTGGCAAAACACAGGCCAAAAAGAGATCCTGTCTCAAAAAAACAAGGCAGACAGTTCCTGAAGAACGAAAGCCGAAATGGACTTCTGGCCTCCACACACGCATGCGCACTCGTGTCCTGCACTGACATGAACACACACACAATCTAATGTAATCCTCTTGCTCTCAAGCATCATCATTTTCTAGGAACTGCTAATGCCAGTAAGCACCAAGAAACTTGTCCCCTGGAAAGGTAATCCAATCACTGGGCTTTAAATCATTTCAAGGTAGGTATGGTGGTATACATCTGTAGTCCTGGTACTCTAGAGGCAGGTGTGGGAGGGTAGGTGCTAGTTTAAGTCCAGCCTGGTTTACTCTAGCAATTTCCACACACCAGCAGGGACCACACAGAGAGGGCTTATCTCAAATCAGTCAATCAATCAATCAATTAACTAAAATAATAAACAAATGATTTTAAGGCCTCAGTATTTGAGAAGTTGAGCTCACCTAAATTGATTTCTGAAATATCTTTCTGTTCACCCAAATCTATATCTTGTTCTGTTAAGGGGGGAAAAAAAATGAGGAAAAATACATTACTAATCTTGTTGAAGAAAACTCAGAAAAACTGTATATGAAATGCTTCTTACCATGTCCATTCTGAAGATGCTTAATCTGGAAGGAAATACATGTAGAGCAAGTGGGTAACTTAGGCTAGAGCAGATGCTTTTAAATATCTAGAGAAGGAGACGTCTACTTACGGACACAGCTGCTATGTGGGCAGAAAACAAGATCAGGGAGAGAACGCAAGCAGGTCTCGTCCAACGCATTGCTGCAAATGAGCTGGATTTAGCAAAGACTCCTTGCCACACAAACCTATTGGACCGTGCTCTGAAGGTCACACTGGGGACTCTGACCCTTCTGTAGGCATTGCATTGTTCAGTGAATGCAGTCTACAAGAATGAATGACCCTCTCAGGGGTCTGTACAAAGAAGAGCCTATTCTAAATACTTCTGACCCAAAGACTGGGGGAAAACTTGGAAAATTAATAGTGAAACGAACATATGGTAACATGTTTACACCATGCTATCCACGACACGAATGAGAATAATCTTCAAGTGATAATATTACATACTGCCAACGAAAGATGAACTAAAATCTTATGGAACTGTTACAAAGTACAATTATGACAGTACATAAATGTATGGCTCGGTCTTTTCTCTGTTTTCCCTATTTCTTTCTCTCTCATATATAAAAGTAAAATGTTCATGACTAGTCTGATATTAGTCTATAAGTCGATTCCTGAAGATCCTACCAATGTTCTCAATTGAGCTACACAGTCTGCTTTTGAAATTTCCTCAAAAGAATAAACTTCCAAGAATAAATAAGAAAATGTTGGAGAGAAAGTTAAAGAGGGAGACATTGCTATAACAGAAATATCAGGAATCTTTTTAAAGTTATGCTAATTAGGGAATATTATATGGCCAAAAGAAAGCTCTCAGGGTTTCTAGAACAGAGTAAAATGTCAGAAAAAATGCACGTGTGTATGGGGCTTCGTTACACAGGAGGAATGAAAAGTGCTATCCTGAAACTTGGCTCTCTTTAACGATGTTGCAGATTGGGTGTCCATCTGAGGGATACATTTAATTCTTACCCTCTAATGTCCAGAAAAATATAAAATCTTGTTAAAGGTGGAGTTTCACAAATCGTAAACCTTGAGGTCAGGTAAGTTGCTTATGTAAGAAAAAAAGCTTTTGTCTTCATCAAAATTTAATCTACTCCCCTTCTCATCTTCTTTTGCCTTTTGTTGAGACAAGGTCTCATGTAGTCCAGGTTGGCTTACTATGTAGCGAAGGATAACCTAGAACTCCTGGTCATCCTGCTTTTGGCTCCAAAGAATACCACGATTACAAACTCTCACCTTCATATCCAGCATAATCTGGTCAGTTCGATGCCAGGATAGGAGACTTCAGGTAAAGGTGCTATTGATTACTTTTAGTACTGGAGGTAGATATTCTTTTAAAAGTTAATCTTTGAGGCAAACCATGGGTCTTTTGCAGTATCCTTGAGGTGGTGAGTGTCACAGAGTCCCTAGCCCAAGAAATACAGACTCTGGACTGGGATTAAGTCTGGAAGAAGCCTCTGAACACACTGGGATGGGTGAGGAGAGCCAAGACACAATCGGGCCAGGCATTTCTCAGAAATGTGGGTCTGAGGGAGAGGACATCTGTTTTACTCTTGCCTCAGAATGAGGACACAAGGAAACAAGCTCAGTTGCAAAAGGGACACTGAACTACTCCGTATGGAATCCATTCCTGCTCACCCCAGGATTCTTGGATTCTGAAACATTTTAAGGAGGGTGTCAGGATTAGTCATAAAGAAACAGACTCAAGGCCACTGACTGGCAGGAAGGCCACAAGACTGATGAAGCCCTCTGAGGAAGATGGTGTTGGACAAAGATTGGGTGTGGTGTGGTTTAGAGAGGTTTTCTTTAGTGTCTGTGTCCTAGGAAGCTATTCAGCTTTGAAGTCTTAAATGGAAGCAGGATGAGGGCCATGTCACACGCATAACTGGAACCAGAGAACAGGAGGCTCAGCCCTGTCAGAGGATAAATTGGATTTGAGATCCAGAAAGCTGGTTTGGGGATGGCTACAAGGGCTCTGTTGCCATTGTTGGCACGAGCAGCAGCAACACAAGTCCAAGTGACACGGAGAAAGTCGCAGAGGCCCTGGGCAGGGTGGTTTGGGAATTCTCTCTGGGTGACTGGTCCAAGCTGATAGATCAGCAAAGGAGACATCCTGAGTGATATGGCCAGGCTCAGTGCAGTGTTCAGCATAACCCCACCATCTAATGACCCGGGGTGGAGGACTCAAGGGCCAGCTGCTATCTAAGACACGGCCCCGTCCCACGCTAATGAGGACAGCTTTGTGCAATCATGGGAAAGCGTCAGTCACTGATGGCTGTGTGTGAACAGAGGGGCCAAATGGCTTTACAAACCGAGCAAGGGAGAAAGTCAGCCACGCCTGGGTTTTAGAGTTGAATTTCTGGGAATACCTGATGACCAGTCCCTTGCGAAGTTGCTCACCCTGAATTTCTTCTCTGTAGTGACTTGGGCAGCCATGATATGGCTGCTCTTTCTTTTCTTTTTTTCTTTTCTCTTCTCTTTTTTCCCTTCCTTCCTTGTTCCTTCCTTCCTTCCTCCTTTCTTCCTTCCTTCCTTCCTTCCTTTCAATTGGAAACAGGGTTTCACTGTGCAGCTTTAGCTAGCCTGAAACTCACTGTGTAGCCCAAGCTGTCCTCAAACTCACGGAGCGACACCTGCCTCTGCCTCCCAAGCAAAAGGCCTGCATCACTACCCAAGCTCAGATGACAGAATTCTTGCAGTCACTTTGTATGGACTATCTTGCTCCATCTTCCTGGTTGCACATCCAGTCGCATAAAGTAAGAATTGTTTCTCTCCTTTGATAAAGGCCCCAGGTTGCAACAAAATAGAGCTCAGCACCTTAAAAAAATCTAAATAAAGAAAAGTAAGTATTTAACAGTCAGGGTCTCATATACCTCAGGCTGGCCACAAGCTCCAGAATTTGCTAATTTGCCAATAATGACCTTGAACCTTTGACCCTCTTGTCTCTGCTTCCTAAAGTTCTGGGATCACAGTAGTGTACTTCCATGCCTGGCTCATTCCTTGCTAAGGCTGGAGCTCAGGTTCTCATCCACCATAGGCAAGCCTCTGCCAACCAATATACATCCCCAGCCAAATAGGGAAATAACTTAATGATGGATTTTTCTTTCTGGCAGTAGACTAGGTGGGTCCTTTCTGAGTTTGTTCACTCATTCATTTCTTTATTCATGCATTCATCCATAAAAATGCCATCACATACTACCTCTGTGCCAGATATCAAACCGAGAGGAGAAACTCACCGTGGACCAGTATTCCCTCAAGGAATGCAGGTATCCATGGATGCTTAGACTACTCGACTTCAGCACGGTTTAGTGGCCAGGTGAAGAGACAGGTAATAAATGGTTCTGTGTTGTAGTAGAACACTGACCCCAGGAAATATTAGGGGCTCGGTGAGGCCCGATCTGCTGTTCTTAGGAAGTGAAGAAGATTTCACATACTCATGGATAAGGTGTTGTCCTGTCTAGGAGACATGTAAATATGTAACTGGCCATCCCTTCACTGAAGATCACCTATCCTGATTCTTAGAGCCTTGAGTGAATAGAATCTGACAGGTTTCACAACACTTTACTGTTGGTTTCCCACTAAAGAGCAGCCTTGGAGTCTGAGCCAGGGCTTGGGTGCCTGGTCAGCACGCCTTAGGGAAATCTCACCCTCTGCCCCGACCCTGGACCATCAACTGGCTGAGCAGATGGAAATAATAGCTTTTGAAGACTTTTGCCAGTAACCACACATCCTCAAAGAATTAAGAAGCCCTTGTCTTCTCTGTGCCTGGGTGCTGAGGGAAGCCACAGAGAGGTCAAGGCACAAAATGAGCTACTGACAGTAGCTAGGTCTGTGCTTGGGAAAGCTGCTTGGTTCTCCTCCTGGTAACTTAGCCTCTCAGTGCTGACTGTTTTCCCAAAGGAGTAATTCTCAGAGCAATTCTTCCCCATGATTTTTTAATTTAGTTTTATTTAACCCAGAGCTCAATAGTTTACCACTAATTTCCAACCCACCTGCCCTAAGAAGGAACACGCCCAATTACAGTTCATCCCTCGTGCCACAGTAACTGAGGCCAGTATTTAATATGGTGCCCCAAGTGCTTGGGGTCCACGCTGAACAATGAGGGGCCAACCAAGAGGAAAGTTGCACATTCTTGTTCTCAAGACCTTTAAAGGTGCTGCTTTGTTCTCCCCGATAATTCTGTTTCTTTCTTTATTTGGAAGGGAAAAAGATGTATCTAACATCATGTTCATTAAGGAATATTTTTAATCTTACAAAAGATTTGAAATAGTTCTACAGTTTTTCCAGTGGGTAGTGGTTAATGCAGAGACTCAGATCTGCACAAATGCCGAGAATAAGGAACAAGTGACTGAGAGTGCTCAGCCGTAGAGATGGACATCTCTGACAATTGCCCCATCCCTAAGCTTGGGGACCATCTTGAAGGGGTTGGAAAGACTGTGAGAGCCAGGGATGCGTAGGAGAGCAGGGAAACACTGTCTTCTGGACACAGCATGGCTGTGGCACACAAGAACTCTCGCTATTGTGGCTCCCTGCACACAATCTACCTGGTCTAATATTCCAGCACGGAGGAGTGAGAGACAACAAAGAAGAATCTGCTTCCTACTGAGGCGACATTGCTAGTGACCCCACGCTGGTGGGCTGCCAAGGGGTCTGTCTGGTTCGTGGTCACCTTTCACGCCCTCACCCAAGTCCACTTAGATGGAACCAAGTCCACCCAAGATTTTAGAATGTTATCCTTTATTATAAGCAAACCACATAAGGAAGCAGACCAAGCCTAACCAGTTTCTGATGCATAGAGTTGTATGATAGACAACTCTGTCAGACAGAGGCCAGAACCCACAGTTAATCATAACTGAAATTAGGTAAGGCTAACATATTCTCTTATAATTATACGTTGACGCAGGTATGGCAAAGGTTTGCTCTTACTCCTTTATGCATTAGTGCGTTTGTTTGTTTAATTATTGATGTGCGTGTGTGAATGTGGATGGCCATGTCAAGGCATAACTGTGAATGTCAGAGGACGGGTAGTCGGGTCTCTCTGTCCTCTCTGGGGGTTCTGGGGATTGAACTCAGGTCACCAGGCTTGTTGGCAAACACCTGCATCCACTGAGCCACTTCTCCAGCCCATAAATATTTTCTTATTAGAATTTTAAAATGGGCAAAAATTAATAATACCTCCAGTCCAACAATTCATTCAAGCCTGCTCTTCTTTTCCTATCTCCTACCTCACTTGCTCCCCACTAAACTGCCCCAAACCAGACACTCAGACGCCATCTTCCTCTTCACTCTGAAGCTTCACCCTTACACATAACTCTCTACAGGGTCAGACAGGTCCAACGTTTTGACATTGCAATTTAACATTATCATTTACAAATTTCACACTTTCAAAATTCACAGTGGAGTTACCAAAACAAACCTCGTCAGGTTTTAGGGAAGTTTATGAGTTTGTGTTGGACTACATCCATCGCTCTCCTTCAACTATCTGCTTTATACCCTCCCACAGCCCTAATTCATGGCTACTGGGGTCATGGATTCTGCTGGCTCCCGAGCAGCCTCCTACCAGTTCCTGGGACATTAAGAAACCTCAAGACTATCTAAAGAATGCACAGATGTAAGGATTTATAGGAGTCTTTGTATTAGCACCACTGCATGTGTGTATGTCTCTTAATGTATCTCTTTGTGGTGTTACGGGCACTCAGCCTGCTAATTCTGGTTTCATGGACAGAATCCTTTCCTAGCAGAGTAAATTCCATTTTCTTATTCTTTGAGGGCAATCAACTTTGTAAAGCTTTGGTTTCAGTAACTGTAAAACAGCATTACACATCCGTGGTGATTTACAGATTCTAAGGTTTTCTGCTGAATCCACGTATCTAATAGCATTTTGTTTACTTTTATAATACACGTTTAGAGATTCTATGCTCACAGTACAGTGCTGCTTGGCTTGGACTCCTGGTAACAACAGGCCATTCTTTGGTTTTGTGTTTCGCCCACCAGGGGACGGCACATGATAGCACATTACTATCACAGCCTTGTCCTTACAGAGATCCTTCCCCAGACATCAGGGAACCACTCTGATGTTGATGATGGTTACTGCTGTCAGCATGATCGAACCTAGGTTCACCTTGAGGACAAGCCTCTCGCCATGCATTTGGAGGATTATTACCTTGCCCAGGTTAAATGATGTGGGAGATTCATCTTGCCTGGATGCAAGACTGTTCCCTGGACAGAGATCTTGGACTATGCAGAGCTGGAGAAGGGGACAGGGCCCGGGCACACAAGCATTCCTCCCTTTTCTCTGACTGCAGATGTGTGTGACCAGCTCCTGAAGCACCCGCTGCTTTGTCTTCCCTGACATGAAGGGCTGTACCTCGAACTGTGAGCTAACTGAACTGTTCCTTCCTGACATAGCTTCTGTGAGGCCATTTTCCGCAGCAACAGCAGAAGAAGCTAACACATTATTGTGGGCACAGGTTTATAAGAAATTGAAACACCATTTTTAACTTACTGAATGCTTCAAAATACACTTTTTCCTACAAAGTGATTTCAGATTTTTTAAAGGTTTGTCTGTGTCGGCGAGGAAGGTGAGTTTGCGATTTTGCTCACAGTACCAAAGTGATAAAATGTAGAACTAACTTTGAGGTTTTAATAGCACTATAGAAAGCTCTCAGTTCTTGAAGTTACCAACATCTGCTTAATAGCTGTGCTTCCTAATTATACCTGGCCACAAAGACTACAAAGATGATTTGAAATGCTACCTAAATCCCAGTTGTCCAATTGATAGCACACAGGCTACAGGCCACCCAGGCTGGCTGTGAATTAGGCCAAACAGAAATTGCAAACTTACTTAAAACATTATGAGACTTCAGAAAACAAAACGAAACTTCTTTTTATGACTCCATTGCTTGGTTCTGGAGTGTGAGCTCTGTAGATGACAGTGTTTTGTCACAAGATCCTACAAAATAAGCATATCTGTCTGAGTTCACATGTGGCTTCAGTTTTGCAGAGATGGGAGGCTTCCAGTGTCTTCCAAACCACGGCAAATGATGTGGCCCCACTGGACAGTCCGTGTGCGTGTGGGACTCGGCAGACGAAACTAAGCTGTTACCGACAATGTTCTAGTCAATCACTGCAAAACACAGGGATGTAATGGTATTTAGACAGCAAGTCAGTATTCTCATAGCAGCCTAGCTATGGAAGAGGCCACACCCTACTCTCTATTTTCCAGGCGATTAATTTTCATAACAAAAGTACACAGTCACTCAACTATTATTGTTTTAACCCCAGCGTGACTTGCTAACATCAGAAAAGGAATCAGAACACCAAGGGGAAAATAATAGAAGAAATGAGATTATTCAACTAAAGGCAGATGCGTGCCTACTTGTGTGTCCAGGTAAACAGTAAAGGACACTGCTTGACTTATTCGAAGTGTGTACCAGTCTTCCAAGACTATAATTTGAAAAAGTATCATTTGCAAATCTCTGATGTCAAATCCAGAGGGCAGCAAGGACTATGCCATAGGACAAAAGTGCAGAACTGAAAAAGTCTGTCTTCTCAACAAAATCCCCAACGCTGCTCAGGGGCCAGAACCTGGGACCAGATAGGCCAGGGACCTAGGGGAAAACCAAATAGCACTGCTAAAGGAACTTAGCAATAAAATGGCCCCAATAACATTCTGCTATACTCACACACAGTGCCTCGCTCAGCCGTCATCAGAGAAGTTGCCTCTTGCAGTAGATAACAAATACGGAGACCCCAATCCAGACAAGGCACAGAGAGTGGGGGACCTCAGAACACTCAGTCCTAAACAGAAGGTCTCAGTCAATCCCTCTCCTCAGGGCTCAGGGAACCTTGTGCAAGAGGAGGATAACAATTACAGGAACGAGAGAGGGTGAAGGGCAAGAAAACAAGGCCTTTTGAACACAGCAGGATCAGTGCACATATGAACTCAGGGCTCCTACAGCATGCACAGGGCTTGTACAGATCTGAGCCAGACGGGGTCCCAGAAATGAGAGAAGTAGACACAAGCCCACATCCCTGACTCTGTGGTTTTTTATGCCAACTTGACCCAAGTTAGAGTCATCAGAGAAGGAGGAGCCTCAACTGAGAAAATGCCTGCAGAAGATCCAGCTGCAAGGCATTTTCTTAATTAGAGATTAATGTGGGTGGGAGGGCCCAGCCCTTTGTGGGTGGTTCCATCCCTGGCTGGTGGGCCTGTGTTCTATAACAAAGCAGGCTGAGCAAGCTAGTAAGAAAGTGTAGTACATTCACCACCACCCCAACTGCTGGCACAGGCAGTAACTCACCAATCTCCAAAACACATGAAAAGGGAAGAAGTCACACAAAAGGATTCATGACAATTAATTCTTCATAGACAGTTCAAGAAAGCCCAAGGCAATCTACAGTGGCAGAAATCAGAAAAGAACATGAGAAATAAGCAGCACTGGACTATAGAGTAGCACTGACTAGAAAGGCGGGTGGCAAAGGACGCTCTTAAGCCATAGGAACATTCTAAGCCTGTTTACAATGTGGACTTCACAGGCACACACATCCAACTGTTCACTTATCTTTGTGTGTTTCCCATGAGTCGAGTAGAACCCTAAACAGTCCACTTCTCTTGGGAAATAAAATAAAGAGTGCATGGTGTTTAACCACTCATGGAGACCTCACAAGGCAAGGCTGGGCTACCAAGATATAGTGCAAGGCAGCATGACAGGAGATGGCTTTGCTGACAGACAGACAGACAGAAGCAAATAATGGCGGTTAAGCAAGAACCACTTTCCAGAAGAGTGGGAACATCACAGGGATTCAGAGCAATCCCCAGCTGACAGTGGCCACCACCACAGAAAACTTCCCTTTGCAAAGCTGATTTGTCATCACACATCATCTGGGACCACGAATGTGGCTGATGTGAAGTCCTGAGCATGTGCCTGCTCATCCTATGGCTGGGCCCTCTGTCCTCTGCTGTGGAATGCTGTCCTTCAGGCAGGGCACCATTGTCCTGTTGGTCTCTCCGTAGGTATGATTAGAGAAGAACAACATCACTAAACTGTGACCATTAGCTTCCTCTCATGGAGCAGAAGGGTCTCACAAGACCCTGCCTCTCTTTGAGGATGTGTGAGAGGTAAAGTTGAAAGAGAAGTCCTTTTCTTCAGCAGGGTAGCTGTTTCTCAGTTGCCTATGTTTCTAGAAGTAACTCTCTCTTCTTACCCACACTCTTATGAGCAATTCTATTAAAGACTATTTCCCTAAGCTAAACTTGCATGGAATCATTTCTTCAGTCTGCCATTGATATCCTTTTTAGGGTGAATAGACACTTGTTCACGTGACCCCAGAAAAGCTACATTTTCCCTCCAAATTCCTGAATCTGTGTTGTGTATAGCTTCACCACAGCTAAGGAGATCTGTGGTGGATATAAAAATATATAAATATATATAAAAATATATGAAAATATAAAAAGGATTGTAGAGGTCTCTCAGTGGGTAAAGTGCTTGACTTTGATTCTATAAGCTCCTTATAGGGGCAAATGTGGCGGGACATGTTTGGAATCTCAATACAGGGTAAGCAGAGACAGGTGTATCCTGGGGGCTCCCTCCAGAGATAGGCTCCCTGTATCAGCACTTTTGAGGTTCAGTGAGAAATCCTGCCTCATAAAACAAGGTAGACGAGGACTAATTGTGACACCTGAGGCTGACTTCTGCCTTCTACGTGCATACATGCATGGGCATATGCACACATATGTGCACTGCACACACATCTACACCATGCACACACAAACACAGACACAGTCCCTAGAGGAAAGTACTACTGTTCTTAATTCCCACGCAGGAGAACTCACAGACAGTTTAGAGAAGTTGAATAATTTTCCTAAAACTAGACTCCTCTGGGATTTGGGGATTCAGGAGCTGATGGTTGGGCGCCTCCTAGTGGTATCTCTTACCCCAGTTATTTTAGCCATATTCTTAGTTGCTCTCCCTGTTTGCGGATTTGACCTGTCCCAGTATGCTTGTAATGTCACCATGTCATAAACAATCCTCCCCAGAGCCTGTTAGAAACACCCTAGGGGCCACATCAAGGACATTTGTGACCTGGCTTCACTTACCTCCAGGGTCTTCTCCTCTCTGGCCTTCCTAAAAGTCCTCTCAAACATTACACCGCACCATGGCCAGAGCAGTTCTGGGGTCTCAGACACATCCCACAGTTTTAGGTCTGGGTCTCTCTGCAGCAGTTCTGGGGCTTGGAGTATATTCTTTCTTGAAGAGGTCTCCTCTTCATATGTGTGTGTGTGTGTGTGTGTGTGTGTGTGTGTGTGTGTGTGTGTGTATGCTTCAGGGAAGGGCTCTGCAAACACTGTGGCCTTCCATTTCTTTTTCTTTCTTTCTTCCTTCCTTTCTTTCTTTCTTTTTTATTTATGTGCATGCTTTATCTGCATGTACACCGACACGCCAGAAAAGGGCGTCTGATCCCATTATCAATGGTTGTGAGTCACCATGTGGGTGCTGGGAATTGAACTCAGGACCTCTGGAAGATCAGCCAGTGCTCTTAACTGCTGAGCCATCTCTCTGGCCTCCAGCGGACTCTCTTTTCTTTTCTTTTTCCTTTCTTTTCTTTTTTTCTGTTCCTTTCCTTTTCCTTCCTTCCTTCCTTCTTTCCTCCTTCCTTCCCTCCCTCCCTCCATCCTTCCTTCTTTCCTTCCTTCTTCCCTCCCTCCTTCCTTCTTTCCTTTCCTTTTCTTTCCCCTCCCTCCCTCCCTCCCTTCCTTCCTTCCTTCCTTCCTTCCTTCCTTCCTCTGTAGTAGAACATTTTGAAGTCTACCCTGTGCATCTTTCATTGTAATTGGATGTCGCTTGGACTTCTGGGAACAGCTTAGGGATAAAAGAGGCAGTGGCAGTTGGAATTGTCAGTTAGTGGCAAGGAACAGAGGAGTCAGTAGCAGAGGATGTTGCTGGGAAGGAAGACAGACAGTTGCCGGGAAGGCTCAGTCAGAGGAGAGTTACACAGACAGTTGATGGGAAAGTGTGTTAATGGGAGAGAAGTTGTTAGAAGTTAGTCCAATCTCCAGGGTTTAGACCAACAAAGACAGTCAGAAGGGGCTGTAAAGAAATCCTCCTATCTCTCTTTTCCTTCATAACCTTTTAGAGCTAGGGGGTTAACAAGCTCCAAGTTAAGAATCTGTCCCAGTAGCAGTTGGGGCAGCCAAGTGGAGTTCAGTTACGAGTGAAAAGTTTAACAGTTACAATTGACTTCAATTGACTCCAAACAATAGGGCTTCAGAACTCAGATACAGCATCAGAAAACAGTTGCATTCCTATCTATCTATCTATCTATCTATCTATCTATCTATCATCTATCTATCATCTATCTATCTATCATCTATCTATCTATCTATCTATCATCTATCTATCATCTATCTATCTATCCATCTATCTATCTATCTATCTATCATCTATCTATTTATCATCTATCTATCTATCATCTATCTATCTATCATCTATCTATCTATCCATCTATCTATCTATCATCTATCTATCTATCATCTATCTATCTATCTATCATCTATCTATTTATCATCTATCTATCTATCTATCTATCTATCTATCATCTATCTATCTATCTATCTATCATCTATCTATCTATCTATCTATCTATCCATCATCTATCTATCTATCATCTATCAATCATCCATCTATCTATCTATCTATCCATCATCTATCTATCTATCATCTATCTATCTATCTATCTATCATCTATCTATCTATCATCTATCTATCTATCATCTATCTATCTATCTATCTATCTATCTATCCATCATCTATCTATCTATCATCTATCAATCATCCATCTATCTATCTATCTATCCATCATCTATCTATCTATCATCTATCTATCTATCTATCTATCATCTATCTATCTATCATCTATCTATCTATCCATCTATCTATCTATCTATCTATCATCTATCTATCTATCTATCTATCATCTATCTATTTATCATCTATCTATCTATCTATCTATCATCTATCTATCTATCCATCTATCTATCTATCTATCATCTATCTATCTATCTATCATCTATCTATTTATCATCTATCTATCTATCTATCATCTATCTATCTATCTATCTATCATCTATCTATCTATCATCTATCTATCTATCCATCTATCTATCATCTATCTATCTATCTATCTATCCATCCATCTATCTATCTATCATCTATCTATCTATCATCTATCTATTTATCATCTATCTATCTATCATCTATCTATCTATCTATTTATCTGTCTGTCTATCTATCTATCTATCTATCTATCTATCCATCTATCTATCCATCTATCCTTTCCTGAGACAGGGTCTTCCTGTGGTCTAGGCTGACCTCGAACTTGCTATGTAGCTGATAACAAATTCCTGATCCTCCTGTCTCTACCTTCCAAGTGCTAGCCTCACAGGCGTACACTCCACCACTGGCTCTTCTTTATCGCGTTGACTGTATAACTTCTTGCCTTCCCTGTGGAGGAAGATTGTTCCCCTCACGTTAGGACGAGCCCCTAGCACCCAGCAGAGCACGGGGAACATAACACTGATGAATGTGCACCTGCTACACAGCCTGTTGAGTAAATGAGTGACGGAGGTATTATCTCTCCACCGACTCATGTGCGGGAAATGTGCAGAAGGGACCTAGGCATGAGGAGTGCTGCTAATGAGCAGATGGCATGTCTGGGGTGACGGGAACGTTCTAAAACTAAAATGTGTGACGTCTGGACAGTTATGTATGCTTACTAGATTTATTAAGTACAGTGAGACCACTTCATGGTATATCAGGTAGACCTCAATAAAACCGTAACACCTAACAAAAAAGAATTGCTTGGCTCCTTGCCAACCAGACAGGGCCAGAGAAGTGTCTCAGTGGCGCCAGCCAGGGTTAAGAACCAATGTAGCCAATAGAAGGTGTTGTCTCAAACTCTGAACTTACAGTACAATGTGCCCAAGAGCCACACGTTTCCCAGTGGGCGGGAGGTGTCTGATTCGCCTCTGCAGATTTGGCAGAGTGAACACGTGTAAGAGTACCTTGGCCTTGATATTTTAACCGTATGTCTGCAGGGCAATCTCTTTGTCTTTGTCTTGGTCTTGTCAAATGAGATGGGGCTAGAATGGCTTGCTGGGGGCGGGGGGGGTGGTGGTAGGGCAGGGGCGGAGGTGGGGAGTGGGCTGCTGTACCTGTGAAATTCGTACTTACCATCCCCTAGCCACCAAACAGAAAATGACAGTGCTTTTCAAGTCCTGGACATCTCACCTCTTTGGTCTGAAGCCCTTTTCCCTATAGAATCGGAGACTACTCAAGAGTTCCAATCAAGTCAGCAAGGGAACGATCTCTACCACCCTGCTCTATGTCCTTTTGCACAGAAACGACTGGTTAACCTTACTAACTTTCAGGTAGGTGACTTCTGTAATTTGTAAGATGTAATAAATAGCCCTCTGGAGGATGAATGGGATGGAGAAGAGACCCCCTCATCTGAAACACAGAGGACCTGACTACGAATCATCCTTCTTTAATAAGTCAGCTGTGTGCCCCTGAGGAAATCACCGGACATCTCTGAGCACCTGATGGTCAATCTGGAAAAAGAGGAGGTTTGGGTTAAATGCTTTAAGATCCTGTTACTCTAGTGGTAAGAATGATTACGACTATAACTGGACTGAAGAGAGAGTTCAGTCACTGAAGTACAGGCTGTGCAAGTGTGGGGAACTGAGTGTGAGCCCCAGAATCGATGTAAAAAAGCTGGGGAGACAGGGACAACCTGACCTCTGAGTAAGTCTGAGACTTACTGACCACCCATCCTAGCTGAATCAGCAAGCCCTAAGATATTAGGGGCTGGAGAGACAGCCCATTGATTAACTCAGTGCTTTGAGGTAGTTTCCTAGGGCTGTTACAACAAATCGCTACGTACAACATGTTTGCATTAGTTACATTTCTATTGCTTTGATAAAACACCATGACCAAGACAACTTATAGAGGGAAGAGTGTATTTGGGCTCATGGTACTCATGATGGAGTCCATGATCATGGAGCAAAGGCATGGCAGCAGGAGCAGGAAGCTGAGCCCTCACCTCTTGAACCACAAGTGGGACACAAAGAGAGTGCACTGGGATAGCATAAGCCTATTAACTCTCACAGCCCGCCCTCAGTGATGTAGTTCCTCTAGCAAGGCCACACATTCCGTGTCTCCCCGAACAGTGCCGCTAAGTGAGGACCAAGTATCCAAATGCCTGAGACTACGGTGGATGTTCACATTCAAACGACCACAATAGCTTTAGCAAAATATTTAGCAAAATACAGTTTCAGGAATCCAAATTCATGGTATCACCACCACTTCTGAGAGTTACTTGATGGTTAATCTTCATTGTCAGTTTGATGGGATTTAGAATCACCAGGAGACACACCTTTATGCATGTCCGAGAGGGTGTTTCCAGAGATGGCTGACTTAGCAAGGCTCACCCTGAATGTGTGTAGCACTATCCCACGGACTGTGATTCTAGACTAAACAAAAAGAGAAGACATTGAATGTTATTTTAGAGGTGTTCTGAATGCCGCCCTGAGAAGACATGGGTTATTCAATGAAAGTTTTAGTGCCACACATAGAATAGTTCCCTGTGAGTTTTTGGTTAGGGAGACCCAGAGACCCCTGGACGCTACCCAGGCTGTTGTCATTGTTCTAGATTGTCCATCATAGCTAGATGGTAAGACCCCTTTGCTGAAGACATTGCATAACTTTGTTTGCAGGATGTAGAGAAATCAGGCTGGAACTGACTTGGAACATTCTTCTATTGGCTAGCTTTAACAGAGCCAATAGATGCTGTATAAGCTGCTAAGGGAGAAAAGTCATCAATGGACTTACCCACAGTGGAACCTACATGCTGAAGTACTGACCTGCCAGGCCCTGGTGCAATAGTGGTGTTTCTATTATAGGAATGACCTACTCCTTTCTGATTTTATTGAGGCTTGCTCCAGAGGAAGGAATTCTTACCTGGTACTCTAAACCCGGGCAAAAGCCCATGGCTAAACATAGGTCCTAGGTCCTAGGGGGAGACTTGCTACTGAGGTTTTTCCAAATGGACATGTCAAACTGCCTTCTTAATATTTATGTTTATACATACAGATTAGTGTTGCTCTCCGTCTTGATTAGAGAAACACCCTTCTACAGTGGGCAGACATAATATAGGCACTCATAATGGGCCAAAGTGCTGAAAAACAAAAGACTGTTGAGTGCTTAGCCCTGAATGAGACATTTATAGCAACTCATACACACAGGCGCAGAGGGGGGGGAGAGAGAGAGGCAGAGAGAGAGAGAGAGGGAGATAAGAGAACATAATGGAAGAGGAGGCAGAAAGGATATAAGAACCAGAAGATGTGGAAGAGTGACATTGAAGTCCTGTGCAAGATACAACGGACAGTGAACTCGTGAATTCACAGCAATAATGGTTATCTGCATAAGACTGGTACAAGATCAACTGAAGGAGCCAGACCTTCTCCATTTTGTTTCCTAACTCCTTCTTGTCTTTCCCTAGTGGTGACCTGGCTTTGTCCTTAATTCTCTGAAAGTCTTGAGACCAACTGTAGGCCAATCTCAATGGTGCTAGACCTCAAGAGAACTACATTTCTGGAATAGTTGCTTAACCACTCCCCTAACAATGCACCTCAGGTCCCTCCATGTCCCTGCCAAGATGTAAGGAGCCAATCCAGTAAGGACCCATGTACCTAACCCTGGTCCTGACCAATCAGGCTAAAAGTCATCTGAAAATCCCCTAATGGCCTGCTTAAAAGGTCTGCACAGCAATACTTCGACTTTGCCATCTTTTCATGGTGGTGACCCCAGCAGGTTGGTCTGCATTCTGCAGCAATAAACTGCTTTTGTTTGGCCACATGTATCTCTCATTGTCTTCTTGAAGGATTTCAGACCTAACAAAACTGGTCAACATTCCGGAACCAATGGGAGAGGGGCTCATGAGTCGCCCCACTCCTGGCTGAGGAGTCATTCCTAATTGATGGCTGATGGGATCAGGGGAGGTCTTTTCTGTCAGCGATGAAAACACCGTTAAAGTTTTCTGCTGTGACACTTTCCTGTAAAGGATTGAAGCTTTCTTTTTTTTGTGTTTGAAAAATTCAAACCAAACATGGCCCAACTTAACAGATAATTAAAGAGTGCGCAGTAAAAATATTCAGTAGCTAAGGCTGTCGATTCAGGAAGAGAAATTAATTGAAATCCACATAGGAATTTTTAAGCATTCTAGCAGACATAAGCTTTAAGAGGTAAAGTAGAGCTCTTGAGATGACTCAGTGGGTACGGGCCCTCGACACCAAGCCTGGCCACTGAGTTTGATTTCCAGATCCCAGATGATGGAAAGAGAGAACTGATACACACACACATACACACTACACACACACACACACACACACACACACACATACACACATACACACACACATACACACACACACATACACACACACACACACACATACACACACACATACACACACACATACACACACACATACACACACACACACACACACATACACACACACATACACACACACACACACATACACACACATACACACATACACACACACACATACACACATACACACACATACACACACACACACATACACACACACATACACACACACACACATACACACATACACACACACACACACACACATACACACACACACAATGTGGCACGTGCGCATGCCCCCTCCCCTCACAAGATCAATACACAAAATCAGTGAGATATATAAATACCAAAAAAAAAACCTCTACAAAATCTTCTCATAATTAAAATCAAATAAATACTAGAAAGTAGTAAAACATGTTTATAGTCTGTTTTACTTAGCATTAAAACATCAGGCATATTTCAACAAATCGACATTAAAAATAACTAATAAGACATCTAATATATTCTTGTACTATCTTTACAGTTTCAAGATGTGTTTCATATCTCAGTTTAGATGCCGTGTTTTTCATGGAAATCTCTGGTCTAAATTTTTTAAATTCTGCAGTTGGAAAACTAGACCAACGAACCCACATTTCATCATTTCTTGCTGTGGTTTTTTATGTGGGGCAGATTCCCTTCATGCCAGGGTTTCTAATTGTTGTCTCTCACTGAGTAGGGGCATTGTCCAGAACATTGCTCCTAGGAAGATGTGACCATGGGTAAAATTGTCAATGCTACTAAGATTGTGAGCTTCGACGGGGGAAAAATCTTTGCTTAGTCTCTGTGGAAAAAAAAAAAAAATTCATAGATTGAATTAGTTATGTTGGGAAATTTTTGGATTTTTCTTTTGCTTTTCTTTTTGCCCTAGTCTAATCAGTGTCATTGGAAGAACTCTTTCTTTGATCTGGAACATTCTATAACTAAGTGTGTACTGGTGAGGTGAGGGGGCAGGGCATGCTGATACTGCAAGTCACTAAAACCAAAACGCATGCCGCTGTGGCTGATACACCCTCCGGGTCACACTTCTGGGCATCGGTTCTGGCAAGAAGACAGGCTCCTAAAGAAAACAGTCTGGGAAAGTTTTCCAACCGAATGGCTGACCGTGATCTTCTGTAGAAGGTGACTGCGTCAAATCTCCCGAAGACAAGGCAGTCTAATAACCCATCTGGCTCCAGGCTAGGTCCGCTTGAGTCTATCCGGGGACTCTGCCTTTTCATATCCTCCAGGCCTTGGAATGGCTGACCCTGGCGGAGCCTCGGATTCTCTTTTTCTTTTTGTCGGCATTTTGATCCGGGGCAGGAAGAGAGAGCTCTAGCTCCCTTTTCTTGATGTCCCAGTCTGGGTCCTGCTCATCAACCAGCAGCCCTCTCTGGCGGCGGTCCCGGCACTCCGGTTCTGCCCTACAAAGAGAGCAGCCTGAGATAGACGGAAGAGAGAGCCTGGCCAGCTTTGGCACCGACCTCTCTTCCTGAGCTGCTCATAGAGCGCAGGCTGTGTGTACACTCCGCACACCTAATTGAGAAGAAAGGAGGTCAAGTTCACAGGGGTCCAGGCATACTTTAGAAGGTCTCAGATACCAGATTAACTGTTGGAGGATGGAAAAAGCTGGTCTGGCCTGGGGGAGATTAATCTCCGACCCAAAGATGGTTGCTCGTTTGTTAAAGTGCTCGAATTTCTAGAATAGTCTTCATGTTATTAGGGAACTGTTTCTTTTAATTCTGTTGTTCCTGATTTAAAAAGCAATTTATGTTCGTTGTCTAGAATTTTAAAATAATCCTTCTGCCTCATTCTCCTGAGTGCTGGAATTAGACACGTGCCAGCACTCAGGAGAATGAGGCAGAAGGATTATTGTATGTTTGAGGCCAGCCTGGGCTACATAATGAGTTTCAGGCCAGCCTGGGCTATAGAGTGGAAACCCTATTTCAACCAACCAACCAACCAACCAGCCAATCAACCATCCAATCAATCAATCAATCAAAATAAATTTAAAGTGTAGGAACATAAGGAAGAAAATAAAAATTACTCTTAGTTATATGTATAGGTAAATTAATAAAAAATAATTGTAAATAAATGCCTCGATAAGAACATATGAAATAGATGCATGCACTATCATACACAAATGACCAATGGCGTGCACAGGTATGTAATTTTGCCCATGAGGCCATGGGCAAATACATGTCTTCCTTTGAGAATGAAAACCACTTCAGGGGAGAGGACGTTCAAACCTCAGTGAGAATATAATTAGAAAACACAGATGACGGTACAGGCATCTGTCAAAGAAGACAAACAGCTTTTCAAGGCCAAAATACCATTAAAGTGTTCATTTCACACACAGGACAGTAGGCTTGGTGGCCCCCCTCCCTTTTTGCACCCATCCAGTCGAAGATGACCCTTCTGACTCTGGGTCTCAGGGCATCCCTCCTCCGCTCTGTTATTTTGTATCTTATGTAAGTGTTAGTGTTATTTATAAAAACAAGCTATTTTGTCTCTTAGGAAGCTTTTAAAAACCATGTTGATGTGTGTATGTGTATGTGTGTAAGCATGTTTGCATGTGTTCCTATGGGTGGTGTGTGCATGTGGGACATCTTTAGCAGGATGCTTTGAGAAAGTCTTTTGCCGTATGTGCAGCTTTTCTTATGATTGCATGCCACATGGACTTCTGGGAACTTTGCTTCCAATATAAGGAGAGCAGGTGTGGTGTGACGGTTGATGGGTTTGTTTGTTGGATGCTAGTTCAGCTCTCTAGCATATCCCCTCCCCCTCTCTCTCCTCTAAGCTACAGACAGCCAAAAAGGGCTGTGATTTCTTTCTTTCTCTTTCAAGGCTGCTATAAGGGCAGTGAAGATTTCTCCCTCCCTCCCTCTCTCTCTCTCCCTCCTTCCCTCTCTGCCTGCCTTCCTTCCTGCCTTCCTTCCTTCCTTCCTATCCTTCCTATCCTTCCTTTCTCTTTCCTGAGCTAGAAAGTAAAACACACAATAGCAACCTGTTACAGTCACCTTTATATGTCATCCTTATGAATATTTGAGGGACACTCAAATGTTCCATCTACCTTGGTGGGTGTTCCTCCTCCTCTTCCTCCTCCTCCTCCTCCTCCTCCTCTTCCTCCTCCTCCTCCTCCTCGTCCTTCTCCTCCTCCTCCTCGTCCTCCTCGTCCTCGTCCTCATCCTCCTCCTCCTCCTCTTCCTCCATCTTCTATTTTGAGACAGGGTTTCTCATAGGACAAGAGCTTGCAGGTTAGGCCAGGCTAGCTGGACATCAAGCCTTGGGATCCACCCATATCTGCCTTTCCAGCATTTATAATAACTGGCTTTTTAATCAGCTTTTTAATGTGGGATCTGGGTATCGAACTCAAGTCTTTATGTTTATGTAACATGCATTTCAGTAACTGAGAAATCTCCCTAGTTTCTTGTAGTCAGGCAATTCTATAGCCCTGTATCTGATCTATCCTTATACCTTCTTAAGAGTCAAGCACATCGTGCTATAGTGAATCAAGTCTATAATCCCAGAATTTGAGAGGCAGAAGCCAGAAGATTATTAAAAATTCAAGGTCAGCCTGGTTTGCAAAGTGAGACCTAGACTCAGAGTAGGGATGGGGAGGGGAGAGACAGAGACAGTTACATCGCACAGGAGGGCTTATTCTAGCTTAGGAGTTCAACCTCTCACCGTGTGAACTATGTAGAAATCTGGTGGTCCCCTTGCCTAGAGTCACAGAGTCTCTAATCCTACCACAGGACACCCATTGACACATCCCTTACGGCGTGAGCAACTTTGCTAGCACATGTTTCAGTTCAATGCCATGATGAGTTCAGCATTGGCTTCTTGTCCAGCTAACTGTCTTTCATCTGGAATTCTTTCCTCGGAATCCTCTACCATCAGAAGGGAAGTGAGTTTCTGGTGGCAAATGATTCATGCGTGATGTGCTGATGTTTGATTTTGTTTGCTCACCATTGCCTGCCAGCTTCCCCTGGTAGAGCCCACTCCAGTCCAGCTATGCTTGGGCCAAACATCATGAGCATCTGGTCACTAATGAGGCACTAAGAGTGCACAGGAAAAAAAAATTAATAGAGAGTCAAGGATGAGACGCTAAGGAATTCCAGAGTTTTTAAGTCATGTAAGAATAAATCCCAAGGAGCCATGCATCTTGGTACCTGCTTATAATCCTAGCCTTTGAGAAACCGAGGCAGAGGGATCGTGAATTAATTGAAAGCCAGGCTGGGTTGTATAGTGAGGCCTTAATCTAAAAAAATGAAAGAAGAGAGGGAGGGAAGGGAGAAGGAGGGAAGTGAAGAAGAAAGCAAAAAGAGAAGGGAGGGAGAGGAGGGATAGAGGAAGGGCAATAGTAATTGACTGACTATGGATGGAGAAGGAACATTGTGTTAGAAACAGGAAGTTTATGATGACTTGTAAGAGAACTGAGTCAAGATGGGGAAGAAAATGACGGAGAGATGAGGAAGGAGAAACAGCTGTGTAGATTAACTCTTGAGTAGCTTGGGAGCCTAGGGAAGAAGAAGGCACAGACGTGGGTCTCCAGGGGTCTCTAGCTCTTAGTTCATTTGTTTTAAATGATCCACTTGAACCTGTCCAGACACCAAAGAGGAGTGGGGGAAAAAAAGCAACTAACAATACAGGAGGAAGTGAAGCCTAAAGGAAGAACACAGGGGTGGCTTTCCTGTAGAAGGCACGAAGGTTCTAGTTTGAGGAACACCATGACACAGAAAGGATGGGAAGGCAAGGATGAACTGATGTGGGCATCTGTGAGACCTGGAAGTATGGGGGCTGAAAAGTATGTCCTCTCATGACTTTGGGTAGAAGGTGTGTCCTCTGAGAGACTGGCTGAGGTGTGGTGTTACTTGGGATTATCAAGGAGGGAGAAGCACAGAAGTTAGCAAGCCACGCTGGGCCCTTATCTAGAAGTAGGCACTTCTAAGTTCCCTGACAAGACTCATCTACTTATTTCTGGGGTTTTCTTTAGTTGGCCAAGCCCAGGAACAGGAAGTATAGAGATCCATCCAAGGCTGGGGGTTCTAGGTCATAAGGTACAGAGAGCAAAAGATCGGAAAGTTATGCATAGAGGGACAGAAGGGGTGGGGTAGAATGGTGTCCAGATGGCAGGGAAGTCAGAAAACCCTGCAGACGGGTGACAGGCTTGGAAAGAATCGTATTGGATCCTAAGATTTCAAATTCAGGCACCTGTGTAAGGACCTAAGAAATGATAAGATGGAGGAATCCATGTCACACGGTAGGGCGTAGAAAACTCAGTGAAGAATCCCTGAAGGTGTTCAGGGCAATGAACTCGGAGGTCCTCAGTATTGGAGATGACATCTAGAACTGGGGAGAGCGTGTGAACAGGACTCATGGCTTGCCTCTTCCCATCTCCGCATTCGTGGCTCGTGATTTTTTAAATGGATGACATCATTTCTAAGATAGGGCCTCTTGAGGTACTTCTACAGAAAACCAATCTCATACTAGGCAACGTTTTGACTAGTTTAACTTTTGGGGGATGGCAGTGCCAGAGATTGAGCCCTGAGTACCACAGGTACTAGGCAAGTATTCCACTACTAAGCTACGTTCCCCAACTCTCATTTTACTTTTGCTGATTTTCTTACTAATTTGCCCAGAGTGGCCTTGAACTTACTCTGTAGCCCAGGCAATCCTTGAATTTACAGTCTGACTGGCTCAGCCTCCTTAGTCGCTGGCATTGTAGACCTAAGCCACCATCCCACCACCATTCTGACAGTAACTGTATTTTGAAGCTCATCTAAGACAGTCCACTGTCATCACTCTCCAGCATAAACTGGCACTATTCCTAGGCTTTCTGTCTATCTCATCTCTTTTCCAAGAAACAGTGTTCATACCAGGATATTAAACTTCTTCTTGTGTGAATCACTGGGTTGACCCAACCAAATTATAGATTCATAAATTTCATTTTAATTCATCCCAAGGCTATAACTGCAAGGAGCAGCATTAATACTTACTTATTTTCAAAACTGTTTAACTGAGTGAATAACTGAATGCATGTTAGACAAGTCCAGTCTGGCTAGGAGAGTTATAGATGAACGTAGACATGTCTTGAAGAAGAGAAGTTTCATTCCCTTACCGCATATTGTGTGTTGCATGCATTTTATGTATGTGTTCGCGTTCTTAAGAGTGCGTGTGCACATATGTGTATGTCCATATGGAGGCCAAAGGTCAATGAGGTGTATCTTCCTCCTGATTTTCTGAGCTAGGATCTCTCACTGAACATACAGCTTGTAGTTTCTTCCAGACTGGCTGGCCCGCAAACCCCTTGGGATCCTTCCGTCTCGGAATTCTCTAACTGGAGCTACAGGTGTGGACACCTTGACTAGTTTAACACAGTTGGTAAGGATCTAAACTCAGGTCCTCTTTGTTTAGGTGGCAAGTCATCTCTACCGCCCCTGCTGCAGCTTCAGTATAAGGAGACCGAGGGTCCGGAAGTTCCTTTAACTTGAACAAAGTCACACAGCTAACCCGAGTACCAGTCAGAAACCTGAAGGTGGTCATGAAGCTTCGGTCATGCTCTGTCCTCAGACTTAGCGTCTCGGCTCTTATTAGAGATAATTTTAGTAGGATCTCAACTTCAGTCTCTAAAACAGAAGATCAGTATACTTTTCACCCGCAAGTTGTCATTCCAATAAAAAAAATTGAAATCGATTAAAAAATTTATTATAGGTGCAAGAAAGACAGCTCAGCTGTTAAGGGTACTACCTGTTTTTGTAGAACCCAGAACCTGGGTTGTGTTCCCAGCACCAACAAGACTGCTTACAGCAGGTGGTAATCCTTGTTCCAGAAGATCTGGTGCCCTCTTCTGGCCTTACACATTGTGCATCCGCACATGCAGGCAAAACACTTATACTCATAAAATTAAAATGAATAATCTTTAAAAAAAAATGTGCTACTAGTCAGTTAGATCTCTGTTTCATTTTCATTTGCCTGAGATTGATCAATTGACAAAAACTCTGATTACAGGCTCCTTTCTATAGGTGGGAAAACAGAGTACTTACTTCTCCAGGAAGTCCACACAGGCTTTCTGCCCGTAGATCTGTGCAATCCTCTTGGGAGTGTCTCCAAAGAAGTCAGCAGCATCAGTGGCAGCATGCAGTGCGTGGAGAGTCTTGAGGACATTCAGATGGCCTGACTCAGCCGCAAAGTGAGCTGGGGTCCAGCCCACGTCGGTTACCAAGCAGGGTCTGGCTCCATATTGTATCAGGAGATGCACCACCTCCATTTGTCCTTAGATATACCATGGAGAAAGAAGACGAGGTTAAGAAGCTGTATCCGAAGTAGGCTGAGACCAGGACCAGCCTAAACAGCACAGATGGAGGGAGGAAACTGGCCTTAGAGTGGCCTCTGCCCAGTTCTCATCATCCACCCACTGGCCTCACAGCATCCGTGAGGAGTATGAGTGAATTCCCAGACAGGAAGCACTCAGCACTGTAGAGGAATAGAATAGCCCCGCGTGAAAGCTAAGGACATGTGATTAAAAAGCAAAGTTGACGATAGCACTGCTTTACTTAGCATTATTTGTTGGTGTTTACTACTGACGGCTTTTCTCAAAATAATGAACTTTATTTTAATTTATGCGTGTGCTTTTGTGTATGCATGTGCCTCAGAGGCCAAAAGAAGGTGTTGTTTCTCCTGGATTTATAGGTGCATATGGGTGCTGGGAACCAAACTCTGGTCCTTACAAGAGCAACAAGCACTCTTAAGAAACTGGGGCTGGCTAGTTTGTGACTTCCTGTTGAGAGGCTGGGATGTGCTGGGAGGGACAGGGATTCATCTTCATGGTACTCTATTCATGAAGTCCTGGCAACAGAGGAGTAATTGAGAGCGTACCTGCAGTCTCATTATCGTACACATTATCCAAGTCTCCATAAAAGGACTCCAGTGTACCATTACTGACTTCATCACACAGAAGAATTAAATGAGGCCTCAAGACACGAAATGACATAGGGCAGGTGCTACCACTAGTAAGGGGTGATGCCAAGGTTAAAATGCTCTATCTCACACTAAAGAAATGTCCATTCCACTCCCTGACACAGATGGAGGCATTGGCTACTCACCTCTAATTGCAGCCCAATGAAGTGGGGTCCGGTCATTCCAGTCCACATCCTTGTAGTTTGGGTCACAGAGACCTTTCTTCAAAATCTTCTTCACTGAATTGCAGTCCCCTGCAGCCACAGCCTGGTGGAGCTTTGTCATGTCTGATATTTTCGCCAATTCCATGACAGAATCTGCTGAAAATACAGGTCACTTAGGAGATGCCATATAACCCTTCATCCCGAGCAAGCGCTCCCAAGGTTTCTTTCTGCATCAGCAACTCGCTTTCCTGTTTTGTGGTGTGTGCGTGTGGTGTGTGCGTGTGTGTG
>JAMJFZ010003581.1:3842500-3850000 GCA_026225945.1 Cricetomys ansorgei | reverse complement strand
AGGGATTGCCTCCACCAAATTGCCCTGTGGGCATGTCTGTAGGGGCATTTTATCGACTGGTGATCGGTGTTCAAGGGCTCAGCCCTCTGTGAGTGATCCTGGGTTGTATAAGAAAGGAAACAAGCAAGCCAATATGCGATCTCTGCCTCAGTTTCTGTTTCCTGGAGTGGGCAGTTGCTTGAACTGCACCCACCGCTGTTACAGAAGTTTATCTTTAGTTATATATAAAATAATTGTTTTATGCACTGTTGGGTGAGGGGCTGTCTAAGGCGTTTTGTATTGTCTGCAGGTGTCGGATTTCTGTGTGTGGGGTCTTTGATTGCTTATGATCTGCACCTGAGGAGTTCTGCATCAATAAAAACACCTGAGCACAGATGCTCAGGGTTCCACTGTTGATTGAATATGGCGCTGATCGTGATGGTGATTCTCTCTGCTGAGGTCTGGCAGGGTTTGTAATTATGAAATATGCCTCCTCGTCTATCTTGGTGAGCCATCACAGAGATGTACTACTACACATTGGGGACGAGCTAGATCTCAAGATTCGAGTTGAGAACCGGAGAAGGAGCCAGAACCTACCTTACAAATTGCCATCACCAGCAGACCCAGAGGTTCATTAGGAATGCAAATTACTGGACTCAATAGCCACCTACTGAACCTGAAACTCTGGATGGCGACCAAGGATCCTGGTGTGATATTTGATACATATCAAATGTGAGAACACCCCTAGAACCAGAGAATCAGAGAAGTAAACATAATTAAAGTGTAATGCCCCCAGGGGACCGGAAGAAAAGAGCCAGTCACTAAGACTGGAAAGGAAACAGAGTTGGGGGTGGTGAATTCTTTTAAAAGCAGACTAGTGGCAATGGTTTTCCAACTCTAAAACCCACTGAAGTGGACATTTTAAACATACCTGATTTTATGGCATGTGAATTGGCTGGATTCACTAGCCTATTAATAACTACTAAAATTTAGCAAACTTCCCTTTGCAGAAATATTTGTGAATTTGATTGAGCATATATGAACTACAATCTTTCACATAGATATGCCTCAGCTTAAAAAGTAATCAGTAGTACACGCTTGAGTTAAATATGATTTATCTAATAAAAGAAAAAAGAAGAACTAAGATTAAAACACTTACTGTCTTTCCTAGAAGCTCTGTGCTGCAGGCCACCTTAGCTGACTCCAGTGTTAGTGTATTTGCACCATGGAAACTGACCCCTCCTCCACAGGAAAACCTACAGTCAGCTTCAGCTTCCCTGTCCCTGTCTTGTGGGGCAGACTTGCCTCTCTGCTTCCCATCCAAACTCTACAGGAATTCCATCTTTTACGTTACTTTAACTGTGATGATCCTCAACAGGTTCAAAGAGCATTTCATAAACAAACTGAAATTGAAAAGCAGTCGATTACTGGCCGTCCACAGACACTGGAAGGCAGGCCAGCTGTTTAGCAGCTGCTTGGGACTTGGGGAATGTCTGCCCCACCTTGGAGTGCTGGAGACAGCCTGGGCCCCTCAGAAAACAAGATCCTGAGCAAACTCCTTAGCTCTGACATTTCTCTTTTCTCACCACTCAAAGGAAGCATTTTTAACAACCTCTTCCCTTTCAGCTAATAAACACAATTACCTGAAGTAATTTACAAAACATTTGATGCAAGATAGACATTTAAACAAACAAACAGTGAAATTTCTGGATGCTTTCTCCTAGTCTTTTTTCCTATTCCCTTTACTCTAACCAAACACCTACCATATCTACAGCATTGCTGGTCTCAAACCCCTCCATGCCTCTGTCCCTCCTTCTCTACCTTCTTCCCTTTCCTTCTTTCTCCTCTCTTTTTCCCTTCTGTCTTTCCTTCCACATTTTCTCTCTCTTTCCTTCCTTTCATTAATCTTCCTATCTTTCTTTCAATATATGTTGGTGGCTGTACTTGGCCAATGTTCTCATTACCTACCCTTAATTGTCACCTTGACATAGCTTAGAGCAGCGGTTCTCAACCTATGGGCCTTGACCCCTTGCAAGTGTGTGTGTCAAATGAACCTCTCACAGGGTTCGCCTAAGACCATTTGCATAGCAAATATTTACATTATGATTCATAGCAGTAGCAAAATTACAGTTATGAAGTATCGACAAAAATAGTTTTATGGTTGGGGGGGGTCACCACAGCATGAGGAAATGTATTAAAGGGTCTCAGTGTTAGGAAGGTTGAGAACCACTGGTCTAGAGTCATCTGCGAGGAGAAGCATTAACCGAGGAACTACCTACAGCAGGCTGTCTGTGGACATAACTGTGAGGAATTATCTTTATTATAAACTGATGTAGGAAGTCATAGCCCAGTGTGGATGGCGCTACTCTAGGCAGTGATCTTGGGCTTTATAGAAAAGCGAGACAAACTAGTGAAAGAGCCAGCTAGCAGGCTGCATCCCCCACGGTTCCTGCTGTCCTTCCTTCGATGTGAGTGAGGCCCCACGCTGGAGGGAATGCTGCACGGAATAGCAAGCAGTACTACCTTTAGGCTCCTGCCTCAAGTTCCCGCCCTGACTTCCTTCCATAGTGGACTTTGACCTGGAAAAAGTGTAAGATAAAATAAACCCATTCCTCCCTGGAGTTGCTTTTGGTTAGAGGTATTTCATCCCAGCAACATAAAGAAAACTAGAACAGCCCAGTAGAAAATAAGGCACTCCTTAATTGAGTTTACAGTCTGGGGGAAGGGAAGGAAGGCAGACAATAAATGAGAAAATAATGTTCGAGGGTAAATTTACAACTTTTTTAATGCCGTTAAGCAAACAACATGCAAAGTCAGAGAAAGCAGGAGAGGATTATGGGTACAGCCTGAGACAGTATCATGATTGATTTTGTTTGCCAACTTGACTTGATTGAGAGACTACTAGAACCACAGTGAAGTACCGTTACTAAACCTGTGTATGAAAGGGAACCTAAGGCTCCCATGTCAAAAGGTGGATTGTCAGCAAACGAGATTTTGGAAAATGGCTGAACTATGATATCTGTGACCAGTAGATTCATCCATTGAGTCATACCGTACGTGTGTGTGTGTGTGTGTGTGTGTGTTTATGTCCCTTGTGTCTCCATCTTATCTGTTAAAGACAAGGTCTCTTACTGAACCTGAAATTTGCCTGTTCAGCTAGACTGGTTGGCCAGCCAGCCCCCAGAATCTTCCTGTTTCTGCCATACCAAGCCTGCACTGTTAACTGTTATCTAGCTTTTTTTAACACAAGTGTCAGGGATCAAACTGAATTTCTCACCCTTACCCAGCACCTATTTTAAAGAATCATCTCTCTAGCCCCTGGTTTCGGGCTCTGATAACATTACTTAGGGCAGAAAGGAGGAAGTGTAGCCTAGTTGGAGGAAGTACATCACGAGGAAGGTACCTTCCTTTACAGCAAGATCTTCTCTTGTTCTCTCTGGGCCAGGCAGGCAGGACGTTCTGGTAAGATATTTGAACTTATCCTCAGAAATTGTGAAGCTGCATGTAATAATATCTGTGCAGTATGATGATTAAATACAACAGCTAATTTTAATATAGTCACACTTTAGAAAATAATTGGATGGTTTGGTGATGAATCATACTTTAGCTTTGAGGAAATCTTTGTAAATATTCTGTGGTTTGTTTTGATGTATGCTCCTGTAACTTTGAAACAATTGCTATGTCACAGCACGTGCTGCTGGGGGGAAGGGTTACTTCCTGAAGCCTGTGGGAGACAGCTTCCTTCTGTAAGTGCTAGCTTCGTAAAACCCCATAATTTCAGTAATTGTTAATATCTGCTTCCTGAGAGGTAGCCTACTTGTCAGCAACTCTTGGCTAAAGCAATTGATATTTTAAAATACCCTGCTCCTGAAATATTCATGTTAAAAGCATGTGTTTATTATATTGCTAATGAAGAGGCCTTATCATCTCGAAGTTTTAGGTAATGAGAGACAGAAGAACACCTCTGACCATGGGCTTTTGTTCCTGAAGTATCTTTGGTGCCAGGTGGGCTGGCTGGGGGCTGCAGGCTGTAGGGTTCTGTTCACTATGCAAATAAGGCTTTGTATCAGTGGAGCAGTGAAAAGTCCAGCGCCCCTAGTGGTAAAGGCACTAACCTCCATTTAATATACGTATTCATTATAGTACTCACTATCCCATAAACCTCTCTGTTTTCCCAGAACTCCTTGCTGCCAACAAGCCAATCCAGTGCCTGGGTTCTGACCAGTCAGAGAGATTCCCTACTCCCTTTTATAAAGTCTAGCCGGAAGATCCTCAGGGTCATTTCTCCTATTCT
The DNA here is from genome assembly GCA_026225945.1 of Cricetomys ansorgei. Classification (NCBI taxonomy): domain Eukaryota; kingdom Metazoa; phylum Chordata; class Mammalia; order Rodentia; family Nesomyidae; genus Cricetomys; species Cricetomys ansorgei. The sequence continues at coordinate 3,845,727 of JAMJFZ010003581.1, read as the reverse complement.
GATTTACAAGATACGTGAGAGATGACTCCAATGCATTGGATAATAAAAGCCTCGTCTTTTTTACATCGGTCTGGAGTCCTGGTTCCTTGAGGTCGCCCCTTGCACTAAGACCCCCGGGCGGGCATGAGCTAGCCAGTCCTTTCAGTAGGACCTTTCATCAATAAAATATCTGGACAGAACAGGCTTGGGACTCAGTCTGTCAAGGCTGTTGCCCTCTGTCATATGTTGTTCAGGCTTGCATCTTGGAGTACAATTTTGTTCCTTACAGAATCCACATGTAAAAAAGAACATCTACAGGAGGTATTCAGCTTTCCTCCACTCCACTTTACCACAGCTTCTTGCCACGATGTTTGGCCTCACCAAATAATGTAACAATGTAACAATGATGCAGCTGACCACGGTGAAACTATAAGAGCTGAAGTTGTGTTTTAAAATTTAATCACTGTGCCTAAGAGACCTATAAAACAAAAAGACAGGTAACCCTATAATCCCCACCTACCCAAGGACAGATAACTTCCTGGAATGCTGGGTGGAGCCTGTTCATGTAGGATAACAGGCCACGTGTTTTAGATTCCTTAAGCAACTTTGGTTAATTCAATTGTACCAGTTGGGCTCCAATTAAAACTTGCTTCAAATTTGGCTCAAAATTGTGTGGTGGTGGGATTAAGAAAACCTTCGAATGAGGGTCAAAACAAACACTTCCTCTTTTAGATTTTTTTCCTCAAGTGTTTTGTCACAGCAATGAAAACCTTACTAATACAAACATACTTCTGCTGTATCATTGAGAGGAATTCCAGAGAGCATGTGGGTTAGTCAGCAAAATGAAAGGGACTTATCAAACAAGCTAGACTCCTAGAGGGAACGAGAAGCAAGAGGGAAGCTCATGTGTGTCATGCGTACGACAAGCTTATGCATTTGTCAGCCTCTTTGTGAGTCCTTGCATAGTTTTGTTATTGCCATAACTCAAGGGCATCAGTCTCCAGATTCATCAGCATTCAAAGACAGACTTGTTCTAATGACTCCCCAAGGTATTTCCAAGCCTTCCTCCTCCAATCAGGACTACATCATTGTCCTTCTTGTCCCCAGGCCTCCAGAATCTTGGACTGAACACCTACTGGTTTCCCCAACCCTCCAGCTTACAAGTGGCCATTGCAGAATTACTCTGTCACTGACCATAGAACCAGTTCATAAATGTCTTCTTAAGCACTGCATTGATTCTGATCCTCTGAAGAACCCTGAATGATAGGGGAGGTGAGACCTGGCAACAGGAAGAACTCAGGCAGCTGATGAGCTGGAGAGGGCGGTCTACACAGAGAAGGAGACAGCTTGGCTTGTGTGAGAAGTGAAGAAGAGGGTGCAGCTGGTTATGGAGAGAGGAGTGAGTAGAGGTGAGTTTGGTGTAGGTAAGTGCTAGATCATTCGATGTGTTCTGGGACCTAGCCAGGAATTTGGATTTCCTCCCTAATACAAAGAGTAGCCACTGAAAAGTTTTAAGCAATGGTTAAGAAGAAATGGGGCAATGTACATTTCCTTCAAAGGCTGCTTTGGATGCTAATTGGAGAATGGATGGGGGATGTGACTACAAGCATGAACGTTGAAGAGTCCATTGTTGAAGTCTAGCCAAGAAAAGTAAATGATGGTTGTAGAGTCTGTTAATCCCACCAGTCGAGAATAAGACCATCACCACAATTTTGAGCCAAATTTGAAACAAGCTTTACTTAGATTAAATAAACACTAGCCAGTATGAGGGACTCTGACCAAGATAATTTCGGAGTTCCCACAAAATGGCACTGGGTCACATCTGCCAGATGCTTATAAAGGCAGAACCCATGAAACTCCACACTTCCCACCAGCTCCAATCATTGGCAAGCATATATCCTAATGCACTTCCTGTATCTCCTACCTACAAGTGACTAAGCATATCCAGTATAAGTAGAACACAACCAATGTGGTTGGATTAACCAAGCTTTCTTAGGAAATCTATACACGTGGCCTGTTATCTCAGATGAACAGCCCCCACCCTGAATTTCAGGAAGTTATCTGTCCTTGGGCAAGTGGGGATTATGGAATTATCTGTCTTTTTGTTTTATAGGTCTCTTAGGCACAGTGATTAAAATTTCAAACATAACTTTAGCTCTTAGCAGTCATGGAGAGAAGTGACTGAAACTAGGGTTATTTAGGAGGAAATAGTGATAGTATTTGTCAGTGAGTTAGACATGAATAGTGAGGGGAAGGGGAGAATCAAGGCTGACTTCTCAATGATGACATTGGTGGTATGGGAATGACTACATCGGGGCCAACTTTGGATGACAGAAGAGCACAGATTAGATTTTGATATAAGTTTAAGGAGCCAATACGACAGAAAATATCAAGAAGCCATTCAAAGTCCTGTGATTCTGGGGTTCAAGTTACATATTCAAAACCACAAACATGTGGATAATATTTAAAGATATAAAGAATGCATAAGATAAACTAAGATCATTGTACAAGGGAGGCTCTAGCCCCAGCCGGAAGCCCTCCCTTCTTTGAGGTCTGGTAGCAGAGAGACAGCTGTAAGGAATAGAGAATCATCTATGTCAATGACAGTAGCATTTAGTGGCTGTCTATTATGAGTTAGAAACAGTGTGTATGAGATGCGGATCTCTAACCTCCAATGCTCATTTTCCATTGCTCTTCCCAAGCTTCATATGGTTCCAGCTCAGTTTGGCTTCTCGGAACAAATACTTGTTGAGTAACACAGGGTTCAAGAACAGATAAGGGACAGAGGAACTACAATAAGAGATAGGCAGTAGAAGGAACATGATAAGAACTTCTATCAGTAAACTGAAGGTTTTGGGTCCCGTCACGTCCTACATGTTTCTTTCCCCTAATAAAAGAGTTTCTGATGTCCAACCTCCTCCCAGTAATTAGATGGCCAGGAATCAAGGTCAACCAAAGGGACAGGCCCCAGGATTTCTTTCAAGAGTGAGCTTCTTCCACTATATTAAAAAAGGAATAATTGACTCCCAAAAGCCAGAACGTAATACAATATATTAAAATGAAAAAAAAATGACATAAATAATACACAAGGCAAGGCTATTATGTACAAATAAAATTTAAAAAAATCAATGATCATATAAAATGTTTCTTTATCACAAGTAGCAGAATACGCTAACAGGATACACAGTTTGTGTGACCGGCATTTTCCAGTGTTCCTTCGATCATCTATATGAATGCCAAAAATCTAT
>JAMJFZ010003581.1:3830000-3837500 GCA_026225945.1 Cricetomys ansorgei | reverse complement strand
TCAGTGTCTTCTCTGCAGTTCTTACATGTCATCCGTCACCTTCAACTGTAAACAGTTCTATCTTGTGGAGATCTTAGCAGGGCTAGCACAAGGGTGTGAATGGGTAGGAAGCAAGGCCTGCACCCCTGCAAGGCATCCAGCTACACAGCTGCAAGGCATCAAAGCCCTTTTGCAAACCAAAACAGCACACAAGAGTAAAAATATCCCACAATATCAGGCATCGAAACCTTATTCGCAAACCAAAACAGCATACAGGAGTAAAATATCCCACAACAACAAATAGGTGAAAGACTTAGGTAACTCAGTCACAATGACACTGAGATACCCCGGAGCCTTAGACTTGACTGGATACTTCTACATCAGTATTGAATCGACAGATGTGTTCTCCAGGGTAGACCCTGGAGAAGAGTTTGGCAGTCTATGCACAGAGCCCCCTTACTGAAAGCATACAAATGGTTTTGACATCCCCAACTTGGGAGCCTCTAAGTCAGTGGTTCACAACCTTCCTAATGCTGTGACCCTTTAATGCAGTTCTTTATGTCCTGGAGACCACCCACCGTAAAAATACGGTTGTCGCTACTTCATAACTGTAATTTTGCTAGTGTTATGAATCGTACTGTAAATATCTGGTATGCAGATGGTCTTAGGCAACCACTGTGAAAGGTCATTAGACCCACACGGGTCACAATGCACAGGCTGAGAAACGCTGCCCGAAATGGAAAACATGAAATCCATAAAATGTGTTAAGTCTCTGCCAGTAAGACATGAAAGCCCTGGTTTGGATAACCAATCCTGGGCCTGGCTAAAATGTTGAACAGGAGATTCTTCATTATCTCTATTTCAGAAACTCAGTAGAATTATTGTTTTGGACTTCTGGTCCCCTGGCATGGCTTCACTTTTCAATTCATGAACCTCAGGTTCCATTCTCTGAGTCGATATTCTATGTAGCTACTCCTGTCATTCTGCTCCAAGTGAGTGTTCTCCTCCACCCTCCTTACAACGTCAGCATCTCTCAGTTCTTCCCAGAAATTCATATTCACTTATATATGAATTAGCTCTCCTGTGTATCTTACAAATATGTGTACCTCACATATGTATAAGTAGCTAACATCTATCATGCTCACTTCGCTTGCCAAACATTGTTCTAAGCACTTACACACACTGTTCTATTTATCTGTTTATTTACTGAGGTAAGAGTCTCATTCCTGTGACTCAGACTGATCTTGCTATGTAGCCAAAGTTGGCCCTGAACTCTTGAGCCTCTTGTGTCTGCGTCCCAACTTCTGGAATTACAGTTATGTAATTTCACCCTTGGCCAAATTATCCCTTTTAATTCTCAATACAAGCATTTCATGCAGGAGCTGCTGTTATTTTCAGTTTGTTAGATTAGGAAACTGTCTAACTTGCCCAAAGCCTTGGAGGTAAACTCAGTGAGCTGGAATTAAGACCAGGTTTGCCAGCTCTGTGCTTTTATTTATTTATTTATATTTATATAAATATATAAGTATATTTATTTATTCATTTGTTGTTTCTAGACAGGATTTCTCTGTGTCACCCCTGGCTGTCCTGGAAGTAGCTCTGTAGATGAAGCTGGTCTCAAACTCAGAGATCCACCTGCCTCTGCTTCCCAAGTGCTGGAATTTAAGGTATGCATTCCACCATCCAGCTGCTCAGTGTTTTTAATTACTACACTTATATCTGGACAAGTGTCCGTAATATTGTACCAAATTGTGAAATAATTGTCTGATGGAATTGGGCTTGTAACAGGGCCCCAGACCTTAGTAGACCCCCAGACCTCCATGATAGAAGTACCATTCAGGCCACAAAACTCAGTATATAGCCAGAACCACCTGACAAAACTAAAACAAAGACCTACGCCATCAAAGTCCATAGTTCTGGGAAAGTCCCTCGATGTACTAACCTTGGTCTTTGGATTCTGTAGTACCATTTCTGGCTAACTGCTCTTGTTAACTGCAGTGTGTCAAGCCAGAGCATGATTTTTGTGCTTAAAAGCTCACCCTGCGAAAGGTTCAAAGCTACTCTGGGATCCTGAACACCCAGTGTAGTCACAGGCCAGCTAATAAAGACTTTCTATTGGCATAAATCTGTGTTCCAGTAGTCTTTTCTGGTGACTACCTCACAACATTTCTGGAGGTTCCACTGAGACCTCAGAGGCCAGATCTCAAGACACATGGGGTCTAAGAACCCCTTGAAGCAAGGAAGAATGCAGTGGTCAGGGGACTTCTGGGGGTGCACCACCTGAGATGTTCCAAGTCCTCAGAGCCCCCTTTGATCAATCACTAATGCTTTGATTCAGAGAAGTCTGACTCCCCCTCCCCAAAAGGAAACAATTTAGAAAGTCACCTGATCTGTGTCACTTCCCCAGGGCAAGTCTGGTTAAGTTACCTTCTGTTTGGACACATAAGAGAGGAGTGATGCAGCCACAAATCCAGCATCCAGGAACCATGTGAGATGTCACTCACTGGATTCCTCCTGTCTGTTCAGGTGTATGAATGCGGGGCGGCCACACCACTCCTGGTTATCTTTACTCTCAATATCTCCTCCTGGTGTGTGTGTGTGTGTATGTCTGTGTGTATGCACGCACATGCATGCGCCTGCATCTGTGTGTCTTTTGGATGTGTTTCTATCAGTTCTGTTTCCCTGTATTGACCAGTGGCTTTCTCTGATATGAGAACCCCTGACTTAAGACCTATGTCCCCTTCTGTTGGGGACCTGAGTCCTTTTTGTCTTTGCCAGGTTGTGCAGAGGACCCCTCCCCCCAAAAAGTAATGCACCACCTCTCTGACTCTGGGTGCAGGAGCGCTTGCTTGTTTTGTTGCTTGATTCCCGTTCATGGTCAGGGTTGGTCCTGTGTGGGTGTGGGGAGGGGATGGGCCTCTCACCCAGGATCCCCTGCCATCTAAGCAACATGCACACAAAGAGGGGGAAATAGTTCCCTGGGGTGAACATTCCCTCCACTCTGTGCCTGCTCCAGTTAGCCCTGAGGAAGGGGGAAAAGTTCTCCTGGGCTGAGCCTGAAAGAAAAGAAAAAATTCCATTCTTTTCTCTTTTATGATTTATGTCTCCTTTTAAACCAATGATCCGTATAATTGGAAAACTCAAAACACAGCATTCTAAGAAAGAAAAAAAGAGAAAAAAGAAAAAGCCCCTGGGCTAGGCAGAGGGCTCTATGCTGGGTAGAACAGATTTTCCCTTCTGTCCAACAGTGACCAAGGAGACGTTAAACAACTTTTTCTAGGTCCTTTTGAGTAGGATTCAAGACAACTGCTAAAACGATTTTCTTTGTCGCCCAGTTGGCTTCAGATATTAGGAAACAGAAAAAAATCACTAAAATTTAAAGGTATAAATAGGTCCCAGTTGCTGGAGGTAGTCAGCACTGAGTATTCTTGGCTGACCTTCTTCTCTGTTCTCCTTCCTGAACTGGAGATATCACTAGGAAAGGTGCATCACCACATGCCTGGACTCCACCACTATGAAGTGAGCTTGACTATCATGGGATCATTGGAGGCCAGCCTGGTCTACAGAGTGAGTTCCAGGACAGCCAGGGCTACAACACAGAAACCCTGTCTGGAAAAACCAAAACAAAACAAAAAAAAATTATCATCAGATAATGTGGGATTCAGAAAACTTCCCATGTATCCAGGAAGATCCCCGTATCAACCCCGGGTTCTTATCCCTCTCATTTTCTCCTACTCAAGCTGCCCCACAGCGGCAGCTGCCTTGGGTCTGCTCACCTGCTCTGTTGGGCTGAGAGGTCCTGGCAACCTTACTGTCTGTCCAGCTGTTTGAACTGCTGGTGCTGTCCAGGGCATCGTCCCCCTCCTAAGCGTATGTGATGTGTGTTTCCCGGATCCATTCTGTGTGGGGCCCTGGGAACCGGGAGCTCAGGCCATGGGAGTTAGAGGGGCCTCGGCAGCATGGCTTCTGCCTTCACAGGCATCCTGGACACCCTGGATAGCCTTCAGGTCAGGGGCTGCCCTCCCATCAGCAGGGGAGCACTCCTCAAGTCAGCTGCCACAGGCGGGGTAAGTCACTGTGGTCCAGGGAAACGGCAGCCCCCCCCCCCCGGACCTTTTGTTTGTTTGTTTGATTCTTTGTATTTGGGTTGTTAAAACTCCATAAATGTTATTTTGTGGTACCGAGGACTGAACTTAGGACCTCATACACACTAACAAGGCAAGTTCCTACCACTGATGGTCTGCGGGCTTCCATAAATGTCTTAGAAGCAATTCTCAGTTATGGGGTCTGTATCTTCTTCGCTACCCAGTACTGTCTCTCTACATCCTCATTACTGCCAAAAATTTATTGTTTAATAGATTTTAAGTTCATAAAGACTAAATAATATTCAAGCTATCAAGAAATGTCAAAAATTTGATATTGTAATATGACATATAAATGTAAACATAATTTCCCTCAAGTTTCTAAATAGTTTTAGATGAAGATGTTTAAAACTTATTGGAAAATGTGTTTGAGGAGAAAACTTTGGAAAATGAAGGGTGACACTTCAGGGAAAACAGGATTGTGTGACAGACTTTGTGGGGAGATGCAACACGTGTCTATTCACCCCCAGAAAGGGAATTCAGACCCACCCATGCAACAATTTCCCCAGAGTCTGACTTGGTGAACCAATGAGTTTTTATTGGGGCTTCTAACACGAGTATGGGTGAAAGGTTTCTTAAAAGGAGCAGGAATGGGCAACTGTGTCACCGAAAAGACCATATAACATGGGGAAGAGGGAGCAAGAAGGCGTGTGTGTGTGTGTGTGTGTGTGTGTGTGTGTGTTGGGGGGGGGTGACAGCTCATTAAAACTACAATGTGGGCTCTCTGCAAACTTGCATGCACCTCAGCAGGCCAAATCTGTCCTCTGCTCTTCAGAGGTTTGTCTCCAACTGCCAACTGCCAGCCAACCCAGTTCCCCATGCAGCCAATGTTCCTGGCTTTTTATACAGCTAGGGAGGGGACTTCAAGAATCTTCTGTTTCTGTTCCTCCAGACGTGTGACCTCTTATTTGCCTCCTAAGACTGTGGAGCCGTCTCCCCCCCCCCCCCCACTTTCATCCCCCCCTCCTCCCCGCCGCACTGCAGTTTTACTCTTGGAGGGAATGTCTGTCTCTATTTGGAGGGAAACGCCTTCACCACAAGCAATAGTAACTGAGTCAGATCGAGCTATGAGATGGCCCCTTCAAATACTATGTCCCTCAAAAATCAGCAAAGCAAGGAGGCGACGCAGTGACAGACCTTCCAGTCTGGAGCAGAGTCGCTTGAGGAGACACTTGGGATTCCCGGCACAACGTATCAAAATGAGGACTGCGCAGAACCCTTCAGGCTCTCTAGACCAGTGCTGGGCGATCCAGTGAACTTTGTGAATTTGGAGAGCAGGATGGAACTAGCAAAGGTAGGCTTTGGGGGTGGATGGAGCACAGCACATCACGTAACAGACCGGTAAGAATCGGGCTACAGGCTAGAAACCCAGGGATCCCGCACCGCCCCAGGCATAGTCAGCATCCACGCATGGGCGCTTGTGGGTCCAGGAGGCGGCGGGCCCTGGAGGTGGCGCGGTGTGAGCCTGCGGCTCGTAGCCGGGAGGCTGGGCCACACGCTCCTCCCCTGTCCCTCCTCCACCGCCACCATAGGAGGGGAGGGTCGAGCTTAAGCGTAGATCTCCAGAGGCCGAGTTCTCAGCCTACCTAGGAGCTTTTCCAATCCTAGGTGCAAACGATTGGCTGGAAGCCTGCCGTGCTGACTAGGAGAAGCACTTGGGTCCAGCACCGGTGCATTTCGGGCCCCGGGTACCCGGCAGTAACTCAGCGCAGTACCCAGGTAAGGAACCCCAGGACAGCGCGGAGCTTGAGCGACGGGCTTTGCGGCGCTGCCGCGGGGGTGCGGGGACCCCGGAGCGTGGCCCGCAGGGAGGGCTAGAACCACAGCGCCCTCCTGTTTGGTCCTCGGCTCAGCTTGGAGGCCCCCCCGGAACTGTTGCGGAGAGAGATGGCTGGATTGCTTCCAAAGAAGCCACCCAGAGAATTCAGTGCTTGGTGGGGCAACAAGTGAACCCGGAGTACGCAGGAAAAACGTTTTGTCCTTAGACCTCCTTCTGGGACGCGAGCACGCACTTTCTTGTGAGGACTATCTCAGATTTAAGAAGTCTGCGAATAGGATGATAAAAATCAAGCAGCGCCGCCCCTGCTTGGAGCATCCTGCTGCCGGCCAGATAAAATGCTGGCTCTTCCACCCTCTAGGCTGGATTGTTACAAAGCCAAGCAAAACCAGAACACAGAGAACATAGTCTTCTCTTGAGGCTTTCATTCGCATCCCTGGGGGTCACTGCCAGGTCTGGATAAGGAAGGGAGGAGAGGTGTGTCAGGCTTAGAGACACGGGAGCTGTCACCTCTAAAGGGTACACAGATTTGTTTTGGGCGGCACGTTACCACCACGTGTTACCAAATCGCACAAATTATCTTTGACCCAGTTGAGAATGTAAAGCAGACTGACTGGTGTATGAGCAGAAGTGAGAAAATGTCCTTGCCCTGAAGCAAGGGCAATCCAAGAGACTGGGGAGCAAATCTTGGAATCACATTGAACTCTTGGGTCAGGGCACTAGAGTCAACAACTAGAGACAACAGGGCACTGGAGAGCTGCCAGCACTGCTGAGGGGACTCTGGTAGCCCTACAGAAAGTGGTAGGCCAGAGATCAATTAGTGATGTAGCATCCTCAGAGTCAGCTTCAGCTCCTTGACGTCGGGATATTGAGGGTGATTTTCCTCCCATAGGCATTTGTGCACAGAACCAACCCCTCACCCTGTGGTGATACCATCCTTGAGCTGCCAATCCAGACTGCTGCTGACCTCAGCCCCACCAAGGCTGACAGCACAACATAAGGAGCCACTGAGTGTTTGAAATAAGGGGTGTTAATGAGTCCCAGCCTCTCATTAAGCAACTATGAAATCCTGTGTGAGGTGTGAAGGGCTGGTCCAGGTTTCCCTCACAGCCAGGCAGCTGCCTCTCCATACCCTCTCCACTGTACCTGAACAGTAATCATAAGGAACATTCAGGGACCTAGCTAAATCCCCTTAGCTAGTTCTGTTTGCAAACAAATACAATTTAACATCCTTTTTTGAGACTGTCTCAGGATAGAGCACTAAGAGAAGGCCAATGAGGTACTTGGAATGAGGGTCCCTGGGAAGTCCGCTCTTTTTCTTACATCTTCATCCTTCTGGGAAAAATCACACATCGCCCAAGCTGTTCCAACTTTCTATGTAGCTAAGAATTCCCTTAAACTCCTTGCTTGTGAGCTGTGGTATCACAGCCCTGGGCTGTGAGGAACTGGGTAATCAACCTCAGGGCCCGCTAGGCAAGAACTCTACCAACTGGGCTATATCCTCATATCTTTTTTTTTTTTTTAAATATCCCATTTTATGTATTTGGGTGCTGCCTGTGAGTCTGTGCGCCATGTGTGTGCCTGGTGCCTGCAAGGGGCAGA
>JAMJFZ010003581.1:3800000-3827500 GCA_026225945.1 Cricetomys ansorgei | reverse complement strand
TCCCTTAGTGAAGCATTCTCTTTCAGAGGAGGCTCTGTGACCTCCCGGTTGCTTGCTAAGTCAGAGAGAAGGCTTTGGAAGTTGTTTACTAACTAGAGCAGGGATGACTTTCCCATGACAGGACAACATGAGGCAAGCTCACTTCCCCTTCCTCACTTTGAGGTGCAACTCACAAGAATGAGATGTCCTAGTTTAGAAGAAGAGGGGCCCCTTCCTTGTTTGCCTTGTGTGCTGTGGAAATTTCAGCTCTCTCTCACAGTAGCCTTGGGGGGGGGGTAAGAGTGGCTTGCTAGATGCTGTTAGTTGTGCAGGAGTCAGTGTCTGCGTTCAATTCCGAAGTAACCAGTCTGCTGGTTCAAACTGATGACAGAATGTGGCAATGATTCTGGGACTGTCCACCGTATTCCCTTAGGATTGGGAGCGCGTGGGGCATCTTTAAGGGAGAGGTTACAATCACTCCTTCGAATCATATAACTCTTCTCTTGGTTATCTTTTTTTTTTTAAATTTATGCGTGTGGTGTGTGACCGTATGTAGGAGTGTGTTCACGTGTGTTCACTTGTGCGTGCACATGTGGAAACCAGGAGTCAGTGTTGCCTAGTAACATTCTTATGCTCCGCCTTAATTTTTTGAGCCAGGGTCTCTCACTGAATGCGCAGGTCCTTTTAGCTAAATTGACTGGCTCGGCAGTCTCCAAAACCCTCCTGCTTCCACCTTCCAGCGTTCAGACTGCAGGATCATTTCACCACACCCTGCTCTGTATAGAGATTTGAACTCCGGTCCTCAGACTTGTGCTTTGAGAACCTCACCACTGAGCCATCACCTCAGCACCAAGGGCTATAGCTCTGTTTTGTTTGACTCATATGGCGTATTAAAATGTTCAATTTCTTGCCATCCTTTAGTAATCAGTGACTTCCACGGCAAATGTAGTTACCCAGTTTTTCTCGGAAACAATCGAGAGATGTAGTGACATTCAGCTCTTGTTCCTATACGGAAGCAAGTGACTGGAATGGAACAGTAATGCCCCTGCGCCTAAGTCCAGCTTGCCACAATCCCTATTCTATTGAATAGGTCTGGTTTCCTTGTTTAAGTTACCTGTGAACTTATACTTTTGAACTTATACTCAGGTCAGGGCTGTCTAGTTCAGCTTGCCTCATCCAGTTCAGGAATTCCACCCCAGCGTCCCACATTGATAAAGCACGGACACGTACCTTGCTGACTATTGAAAACTCCATTCATGGAGTCATGTGGTCTTAGCCCACCTATCCTTCTGTACGGAACTGTATCTGTCGTGAACCACCTGGGTTTTCCATATTCCTTCAGCAGCCCCTCCTGTGACTTGCTGTCCTGCACCTTCGTTATTCAAGTTACTGTTAGTCTGAATGCTGCCATGTGTTCAAGGAATCCCGTGTTATTTACGATAGCCCCAAACAGGAACCAGAATGTAAAGTGTGGAAGGACCGATTAGCTGTGTTACTGTATTGTATGATTTTCCCCCCTGTGGTGGTGGTGGACATTTGTACATTGGATGCAAGCTTTTTGACTATTTTTTAATTTATAACTTTATTTTATGTGTAAGAGTGATTTGCCTACTTGTATGTCTAAGCACCATGCACATGCCTAGTGCCTCTGGAATTTTGAAGTGGGCATTTCTCAGGCCCCTGAGAAATGGAGTTACAGACAGTTGTGAGCAGTTGGAGAACATTTGAAAATATCTCCAAATATTGTATTTACTGATTGCTGTGTGCGTGTCCCCCTGTGCCTTTAAAGATAACCATAATGCTGGCAGCCTGAGATGGCAGGATGTGTGTGCGAATAGATCTTTGGATCAGGGAAGAGGAGCTTTGAGGACACAGCAGTTGAGTTGGCAGTCGAAGATGGCTCTTGCAATGATACCATTCTCTCTGCTGAGGTCTTGCAGGCTTGTATATATGAAAATGCCTCCTTGTCTTTATTAAACCATTGACGGATTAATTACTTTTGACAGCAAGCTGCCACGTGGGTGCTAGGAATCAAACCTGGGTCCTCTGGAAGAGCAACCAGTGCTCTTAACTGCCGAGCCATCTCTCCAGCCACTGGCTGCAGATTTCACCGCAAATAGCCGTGTGGTTTTTATAACAGAGAACTGCATTTTCTTTTCTTGACCCCAGTTCTTTTCTGAGGTTATGAAATGATTATGCAAGGGTCACAATCTGTCCCCAACGGTATGCTTAGGCATTTCTGCAGAAGTTGCTTGATTCTTATACCATGGAGGTAATGTGAGATTAAGTTCTGAGTTCCCAAGCCAGCATGATAGGCATGGAATAATGGTAAAAGAGTAAAAAAAAAAAAAAAAAAAAGAAAGCACAAGGTGTTTGATAAAGGTGGGAGAAGGTAGTCCGGTCCCATCCACAAACTATCCTGTTTTATCGTCCTTAGAAAGGGACCAGTTAGCAGTGTTCTCTCTCTCTCTCTCTCTCTCTCTCTCTCTCTCTCTCTCTCTCTCTCTCTGGTGTGCATGCAGGTGTAAGATGAGATACATGGGCACACCTAAGATATACAAGCAAGTAGAGGTCAGAGGTCAGAGGACAGCCTCAGGTGACTTTCGATGGAGCCACATATACCTTGTTTGTTGAGATAGGTCTCACTAGCTAGGAGCTCACAGATTTAGGCTCAGCTAGGTGGTTGTGGAGCCCCAAGCATCTTCCCATCTCTCCCACTGTGGTATGGGATTGCAAGTGCGTACCAGTGTGCCCATAACTTCTTACATACATTCTCAGGGATTGAACTCCAGTGACTGTGCTAGTAAGGCAAGCACTCGACTGGCTGAGCCTCCTCCTCAGCCATTATTTCTTCCTCATTAAAACAAGAATTCAATGATTGTTCCAGCTTTCTTGTGGTCCGGGGTTCCACTGACGTTTTGGGGTATCTCTATATGGTGGGAAGCAGTCTGTGCATTGAAGATATTTAGCAACATGCTTGACCCATACCCATTCTGTGTCAGTAGCGGTCCGCTGACAGGACAATTAAAGACATCTCTTGACACGTCTTTGGGGAAACAAAATCACCTTGGTTTCAGATTTCTAGACAAACTGTCTACATTTACCATATCCAAAGGAGAAGATTTTTTTATGTTCCATGCCTATTCAGCCTGTTATTTGTAGTGGGACAGTTGGAAGAAGCTTTTGTTATTTTGGTACCTTTAAAAATGCAAAATGGTGTTTGGGTTAGGTTTATGTTCCCACCCCCAGTGTGGCGGATGACTATGAGTTGGATTTGGAACGCTTGATGCAGGTGGCTGTAATTTGGTAAGTTGTTTTGGCACGTGTAGCTTGTTCTTAGGATTCTGTGCTGCTTGGGTTTATGGGAACTTTTGCTTAGAGTATAAAAGGTTTGAAGCCCCGAGAGCCGGGGTGGGTGTTGGTTGGTGGTTCCTTGGTTGGTGTGTCCACTGTTAGAGTATTGACTCTTACAAAGGTTGGAGAGATTGGGTTTGCAGACAGTGAGCTGAGACACTCGACTGGCTCACTGTCAGCTAGTCCTCTCCAAGCTTAGGACAGCCTAAAAAACGGCTGTGAAAATTTCTAACATTCTATCTCTATCAAGGCCACCTGCAAAAGTGGTGAAAATTTCTTTCTAACCTTCCTTTCTCTTTCCCTAAATTGAGGGTAAAAGCTTGTAGTATACTACTGCAGGTATTGGATCAGTTTTTGAGATATTTAAACTGTTTTATTAGACTTTAGTCCAAATTAAGTCTGCCTATTATCTGCTTATACATTGGGTCCAGCAAATATACAAGATCCGTATTAGTTTTCTGTGGTTGCTATAGCTATTCACCATTGAGGGATTCAGAGCACGTTCTGGATGGAATGTGAGATGTCTTCCACAGGTTCATCTTTTGAAGGCTTCGTCCCCAGCTGATGGTGCTGTTTTGGAAAGCTGTGAAACATTATGAGGTGTTGTCTAGCTAGAAGGGGCCTTTGAAGGTTGTACCAGCTTCTGCTTCTTGTCTCACTTGTGACTTCCTGATCCACGGGTGATATGAACAGTCACTGTCATCCCCTCCTCCTCCTCCTCCTCCTCCTCCTCCTCCTCCTCCTCCTCCCCCCCCTCTACCTCCTCCTTCTCTTGTCCTTCTATTTCATATATTTTTGTCTGAAATTAGAGATTATTCTCTTAATTCTCTACCAGTATTTTACTTTAAATTAAACATAAGCATTCTATGATCATCTAAACTTGTATCCTTTTATAATTAATTCTTCCTATCAAAGCAACAGATTTCATAGTAAAACATGATACGTAGCAAGAACAACACATGTGGGTTTTTTTTTTTTTTTATTTTTGTAAAGCAACATTGTAGTTTGTAAAGCAGTTTTCTGGACTTGATGTGAGAGAGAGGGAATGAGAGGAGAGGAGAGAGAAGCCGGGTGGGAGAGAGGAGGAGGGGTGAATATAATCAAAATACAATGAAATTCTCAAAGCATTAGTAAACGCTCTTTTAAAAGGAAGTCTTTTACTAGAGATTTAAGTATGGGCATTAAGAGAAAGAGAGGGAGTCAGGGACGAAGCAGCAGCACTCAAGACGGTGCTGGCGTCTCAGGGGACAGTCATGCGCTGGGTTGTCTTCTCAGCGCACTTCTATGTGACAGTTTTACATTTTTTTCCATAAAACTGAACTGCAACGTTTTCTTAGTCATAAGAATTGGTTTTTTAAATGTGTTAAATAAAATCCTACTGATAGCACGCCCTTATTGTCTGACATTGCGGTGTTTTGGTTGTAGGTATCTGTATGTTCCTGTGTGTGCTGGCTTTTGTAGTACTGAACACACATGATATTGCACTGAGATTTTTGTTTATCTGGTTCGTAGGGTTTTGTTGCTGTTGTTCTTCCTCCCTCCCTCCCTCCCTCCCTCCCTCCCTCCCTCCCTCCCTCCCTCTCTCTCTCTCTCTCTCTCTCTTTCTTTCTTTCTTTCTTTCTTTCTTTCTTTCTTTCTTTCTTTCTTCTCTTTCTTCTCTTTCCAAGACAGGGTTTCTCTGTTGTAGCCCTGGCTGTCCTGGAACTCACTCTGTAGACCAGGCTGGCCTCGAACTCACAGAAGAGATCCACCTGCCCCTGCCTCCCAAGTGCTGGGATTAAAGGTGTGTACCACCACTGCCTAGCTTGTTGTTGTTGATTTTTGAGGCAGAATTTTTCTTTCTATTGCAAGGTAAACCTGAACTTAAAATCTTTCTGCCTCAGCCTCTCCAAGACTGTGATTATAAGTATGAACCACCACTCTCAGCTTAAATTAAAAGTTCAAAGTCCCCCTCACATTTATAAGAAGTTATACTAGTCCCAGAAATTTAATTAAATGGCCAATGAAAGGTATGAACAATTTAAGGCTCACAAAATTGCCTCTTGTTTGTGTGCATGTGCGTGTGTGAGAGAGAGAGAGGGAGAGGGAGAGAGAGAGAGAGAGAGGTAGTTGCAGGCCAGAAGAGGATGTCAAGTGTCAACCACTGTTCTATCACTCTCTACCTTATGACTTTGAGTTTGAGGCAGGGTCTCTACTGAACCTGGAGCTAGACTGGCAGCCAGTAAGCCCCGGTGATCTTCCTGTTTCTGCCTCAAGCAATGCTGATGTTACAGGTATGTTCATTTGCCACACTAAGGTTATTATGTAGGCATGAAGATTTAATCTCAGGTCCTCATATTTTCACAGCAAGCGCTCTTATCCACTGAGCCATATTTCCAGCCCTGCTAACTGCTTTTTAAAAGCTTACTTCATTTAAGGTACCTGTGTGATAAGTGGTGGTGGTGGTGGGGGGCTATGTGATGTTTAGGTGCCTGTGGGATGCTATGGTGCTTGCAGGAAGGCTGGGTGCCTGCAGAATGTCAGGGTGTTGTCACGATTGCCTATGGATACCTGGATGCCTGCAGAATGCCAGCACAGGGTGTATGTCTGGGTGCCTGAGTGATGTCTGCTTCCCTTTGTGTTTGAGCAGTGAAGCCCAACTTTGGATTGAACTTTGTCTTTCTTAATCTCCATCTAATATAGGCCAGAAGGTTGTCCATGATCCAACCTGCCTGTTACCACCAAAAGCCAGGATCATATCCATGATCCATGCTCCTGCCACATAGGGCTGACTTCTTTCTTTCTTTCTTTCTTTCCTTCAGGGCACAGGGGTGGGAGGGTAGACCTGGGAGAGGGTATGATCAAGATACATTGTATGAAACTCAAATAATTGATAAAAAAATATTACCTTGGAAAAAATTAGACTTACTTCATAAGTCTACTAGCATGGCTGACTTTGTTTTGCAAATTTCTCTATTTCAAAGTCTAAGGAGATGCTGTGTTTCTGGGCATTGATTTGTCAGTTGTTGCCTTATTCCAACTTTCTCAAAGAACAGGTTGCATTCTTGTGTTGTGCTGAGCCATGGTAGTGGCTGGAGATCAGGTCTTCTGTACTCTGCGATCATTTTGTGGGCTGGAGTTATAACTCAGCGGAAGAGCTTTTGCCTAACATGCAGCTTCCATTCCCAGCCCTGCTAAGCAAAATAAAAATAGACATTTCATATTCTCCAGGTCTAAGAGAAAGTCCAAAGTCACTACCAGACTTAAGTTTCCACCTCTGGGATGGATTTCTAGCCAACTCTTATCTGCAGACCGAGAGCTTGAAGAGACTTTGGGAGTTACAGTGGGTTACAATGGGTTCCACTGTGTTCCACTAGGAAAATGCCTTGGGGGGCTGACGTTGTCTCCCACACATCTCAATGACCCGTGGGAGGCAGAAGCAGCCTGTGCCCAGGGACACCAAGGACATACGGCTATTTAAACCAGTGCTTTGTTCAGAAAAGCAGGAAGCTCTGCTTTCATCTTTATAACCTGGCAAGATTTGGCTCTTGTTCATTTAAAACATGTAATACTTTCAAAAGGAATTGGCAGTGCCTTAGAGTAAAATCACACAAACGAGAAAACAGCTAACAGACAAATGGTCCAGAAACCAGAGGAATGGTACGTCTCACCCCTTCCCAGGTAGAACAACAAGAGATGTTAAAACATGAAGGTTTTTAGACCTGAGTGGGACAGTGAACAAGAAAAGATCTCTCTATGGTAGCAGGGCTGAAACCCAGAGCCATGCAGTGCACAGCCAAGAACTTTATCACAGAACTACAGCCTCAGCCCTCTGTAAATGTGAAACAGAATTCATTGCAAAGTAAAAGTGAGGACTGACAGTAGCTTTGTGTGGGGGCAAAGAGGCCCCGGGGAAGCTGAAGTTGGTGATGAGGAGCTCAAGATCCCCAGAGACTGGACATAGGGGTAATGAGAGGGGATGGATGATGCTTTCTCCTATAGGAGACTGGAAACGTGGGAGGATGAAGAGAGCAGCTGAACTGGGAGAGGCGAGCTAATGAGTCAGGAAGGCTGCCTTGAGCTATCTACGACGCAGATGGAGCTGCAGCCTGCAGCGAGGTGTGCTCAGGGCAGAGGCTGAGGCAGCCACTCCTCTGTCTGTCCCATAGCTCCTGAGGCTGAAGCATGTGTACACTAAAGACACAGACGTGATTCTACGGAGCAGAAGCCATTCCTCTGTTAGCCTAGCAGATACCGGGTGGGTGAAAGGCCCTTGCTACCAAGTACAGTGGGAAACTCCACTAACTTCGGGACAAAAGTCCAACCACTTCTTGCATTTTGTTTCCCTCCATTGGGTGTTAGTGTTTCTGTAGAAGCCACCTGTGTGTTTAACACACAGAGCTTTACGGGTAGGGGGTACTGAGTACTTGGGTGATGTGGTCCACGGATGCGGTGGTACTTCCTTCTCATCGTGGAGAGACGTGTACACCACGAGAGAAGGACAGACAAGGGGGTCAGCACACTGAAGTGGGCAGTGTGGGCAGTGAGGCAGGGGCTCTGACTAGGGAAGCTAGGAAAAGTATCTTGGAGGAAAAGCCCGAACTTCACTGACTGGGGAGTAAGCGGGAAGCAAGTGTGACATGTATGCGTTACAAGGTGGATGATTTATTGATGAATCTATGCATCTTGGTAAACATAAAATAAAATTGTCCACACAATGCCAGCTAAAACCATCTGCTTAGCAAAAGGGATTGCTGTTTAGCTCCCCTGACCCTAGTTTAAGTTTGTATGCTGTTGTTAAGACAACCTTTCTTGTAGACTAGGCAGGTCTTGGGAACTTACTATACAGCTGAGGATGACCTTGAACTCCCCAACTTCCTACATTACCTCCCAAGGGTTGGGATTATGGGTATGTGCTGTTATACCTGCATGTTGTGGTAGGGTTTTTTTTGTTTGTTTGTTTTGTTTTGTTTTTGTTTTAATGTAGGATCTTACTCTACAGTCTAGGGTAGCTTGGAACTCACTAGGTAGCCCAGGTTGGCCTTGAACTGTGGCAGCACTCCTGCTTCAGCCTCCTGAGTACTGGACACAGCAAGCAAATTGGCCCCGCCTGTTACTTCCCTGATAGTTTTCAACCCTCTTCATCCCCTAGTGTGCATTGTCATCTCCTCTCCTGTGTCCTGTCTGTCCCATCCCCTGAGTTGAGTTGTTTGGTTCCTGATGTCACCTGCTGAGTCTCAGATTGGGGGGCAGGGTTACATGGAGGGGGGGGTGACTTCACTTCCCAGGGACACTTTCTTTTGGATTGCCATGACTTGCCAGCACACAGGGAATCAATCCCAAGTATGTGTTAAAACAAAAAGAAAACCAACCCTATCCTTCTGGTATAATTGCTGACAGCATTCTGAGATTATGTTTATCTGGATTATTTTTTCTATTTATGTTGAAATGATATAATTTTAGATGAAAATAAGACCATGCTACATTGATATTTTTCTTTTTTTTTCTCTTTCTTTTTTTTTTTTTTTTTTTTTTTTTTTGGTTTTTCAAGACAGGGTTTCTCTGTTGTAACTCTGGCTGTCCTGGAACTCACTCTGCAGAGCAGGCTGGCCTCGAACTCACAGAGATCCGCCTGCCTCTGCCTCCCGAGTGCTAAAGGTCTGCACCACCACTGCCCAGCCATTGATATTTTTCTAATTGACAACACGGTGTCAGGCTTATTTCTCTGACTCTAAAGCCTGCCGTTCATATGACACAGTCCGGTACCACAAGGTAAGAAACGGAGACCGCGTGGAGCGTGAAGCCAGGCTGAAACAGAGACCGCGTGGAGCGTGAAGCCAGGCAGTGCTGTGCACAGTAGATACTGTGTCTCATATTGCATTTTTAAGTTTCATAACGACTTATCAAATTAGGGATTGGAGGAGCCTAAATGAAAGGCAAAATACTTCTTTGCTTGTGGAGTTCCTGTCTAATGGGAAAATAAAACACAACCCACACCATCCAGTTGAGACACCAGTAAGCCCAGCTCGTGTCTCCTCAGACACCTGTGCTTTGTTAATCAGAAAGAACCCTTGTTGATCCTTCCAGAAATAGGCAACAGGTTTCATCACATCTCTTTCTGCTCTTGTTGAAGTTTTGTCTTGTTTTTAAATCTCTGTGTGTGTGTGTGTGTGTGTGTGTGTGTGTGTGTGTGTGTGTGTTTTCGTCCATTTATGTGGGTAAATACAGGTGCACATATGCTACCACGAGTGAGTAGGGGTGGAGGACAATCTTGGGTGTGGCTCCTCACCTTCCACTTGGTCAGAGAGCAGGCCCTCTTGTTCACCTCTGCCTATGCCTGGCCAGCTGAACTTCAAAGCTTCCAGAGATACTCCTGTCTCCTCCGATCCGCTGGCAGAAGGGCTGGGATTGCAGACGCATACTAACATGTCCAATGTTATACAGGTTCTGAACTTATGTCTTCATACTTGCAAAGTAAGCACTTTACCCACTGAACCACCGTCTGAGCCCTTCCCTGGGGTGTGTATCTGTGACACCTGTGCAGGGTAACACTTGAAAGAATTTGGTTTCTTTAAAAACGCAAACTGGCTTTTGGATTAGGTTTGTGTTCCCACCCCAGGTATGGTATAGTTGTTTGTGAGTTGGATTTGGAATGCTTGATGCAGGGGTCTATAATTTGGTTAGGTGCAGTCGTTCTGGCATGTGTAGCTTGCTTTGGGGATTGTGTGCCGCTTGGGTTTATGGGAACTTTTGGGTTAGGTCTGAGCCCAGAGAGTTGGGGTGGGTGTTGGTTGGGGGTTTGTTGGTTGGGTTCATCATTACTGTGTTAGTTCTTAAAAGAACAAAGGTTGGAAGGATTGAGTTTACAGACTGTGAGCCTGTGACGCTTGTCTGACTCACTGTCAGCTAGTCCTCTTTAAGCTTAGGACAGCCTAAAAGAGGCTGTGAAGATTTCTACCTTCTTCTCATTCTATATCAAGGCTGCTTGCAAAAGTGGTGAAGATTTCTTTCTACCCTTCCTTTCTGTTTCCCTAAATTGAGGGTAAAAGATTGTAGGTTACTGCTACATATCTGTAGTCCTAGCACATGGAAAGTGGAGACAGGAGTTCAAGGTCATCCTTGGTCACAGAGAGTTCCAGGCTAGACTGGGCTCTGTGAGATTCTTTCTTATCAACAACCCCTCCCCATACACACACACACACACACACACACACACACACACACAAAATAAAAGAACAAAAGTAATAAGAGTGTCAAAACATTTCTTTCTTTAGCCCTTTGAGCACTGGTCAGTTTCAGAAAGAAGCAGGGGTTTGACACCGACGAGGACTTCACCCCTCTGTGCCCCCCATCAGGGAATACTGTGCTTTGCAGCAGAATAGTCCTCCCCTAGTTCATTCCAACTGTCTCAAGAGCAGCATGCAGGAGAGACCTGGCTGTTCTGCAGTCTCTCCTGAAGTATGCTTTCCCTAGTCTTGCACTGAAGCTACCACAGGGGCATCAAGGAAGCTTCTAAGTAAAGACTAAGTAAAGACTTAAGGGCAGTGTGGAGAGTAGACAGCTGACCCCTTGCTCCTGTCTGACGCTTGGCAGCTAGGAGCACCCAGACAACAAGAGTGAATTGCTACATGGGATCTGATTATGGGACATTAAAAGCCCTCTTTACCCTTCTCCTGCCTGCAAAAATAAAACTCAGGAGACTGAGATAGGAGGAGTACAAGGCCAGCCTATGTGGCATTGTCTCAAAAAACAAAACAAATAAAAACCCGTTTTCTCTAAAACATCTCTCTTCACTGGCAGATTCATTCCTTTGGAGAAAACTTCTGGAGGTTTTAGTATAATGCCCCCAGATGTCTAGACTAAGATTATGCGGGTTTTTGAAAGTTAATGAAGGTGCCCTTGTGTGTGTGTGTGTGTGTGTGTGTGTGTGTGTACATGCCAACTGGTCATCTAGTACCAGGAATCTACCTGTCTTTGCTCCATCTCCCAAGTGATAGGGTTACACGGTTCATTATATCTTATTTAAGGGAGGAAAGAGTTTATCAGGCTTACATATGTAACAGGGCAAAGGTTTCTCCGTCTTGTCTCAAGTGAAGCCATCTTTAGTTTCTACTCGCTTTCCTGAAAAGTCCCGTGGGAAAGCACCCAACCCTGTTCTAGAAAGTCAGGGTCGACATCCCCCAGCTAACACCCTATAATGAGATACCTCAGGTCACAGTCCCTTGAGGGAAGCCAAGGTAGGAATGCTCATGGCTTATTCAGTCAGCTTTCTTACACACCTCAGGACCACCTGCCCATGGGTGGCACCACCCACAATAGGCTGAGCCCTCTGGTAGCATTAATCAAGACAGTACCCTACAGACTTAACTACAGGTCAATGTTATAGAGGCATTTGCTCAGTTAAGATTCCCTCTTTCCAGCTATGTCTAGGTTTGCGTCGAGGTGATAAGAGCCAGCAGCACAACCACACGCTTTTACACAGGTGCTTGGGATCCAAACTCAGGTCGTAATGCTTTTGGGGCAGGCGCTTCACCTAGTGATCTCACCTTCCCATCCTTGATCCACACATATTCTTCAAAACTGTATAAATGAAGCTTCCCACAGTGGTACTACTATAACCAATCAGGTTTATCCAAGGTGTGGTTATTACTAATTGGGAAATTTCCCTAAAATTGGGTAAATGAATACGTAAGCAAATGAATATAGAAAATATGAATGAACTAGCCATGCTTTATTGAGAGGATTGGTGAGGATAAAATTAGAGGTCCCATGTGATGGGGATAAGGGAGAAACTCTGCAATTAACAAACAGTATTATTTGCAATATTTCCGAACTCTGTTCTGAGGGCTTGGCTATGTCAGATGCCCAGGCTGCCTCTGGAGGACAGAGGCCTGGGGAAGGCCTCCCAAAAGCCCTGTAGCTTTGTATTTTACTTCTGCCCCACTCTACTGTGATGAGCACCTAAGGCCCTGAAGAGCGCGCGCACACACACACACACACACACACACACACACACCACCACCACCACCACCCCCACCCCTGTTGCCTGAGGACTTGAGAAAGAATGGTGTTTGCTATCTTTAATGCTTCTTTCCATTGTCTGGGGGAAGATGCAATGGAGATCCAGGCACTGTGTGCAGAGAAGCCTTTGCCAGAGGAGCTGATCTCCATATTGACTGGTCTTCTCTTTCTCCTCCCCATCCTAGGGATCTTCCAAACAGATCAAATGCCCCCCTCTTTGTTTAGTTAAACTAAAAACATCAGGGGTGGAATATTCTATAGCTTTTTAATTCCAGTAGATCAAGAAGCTTAGAACTCCAGTGACAATTTTCCCCGCTGTTTACAAGTTAGTTGCTGTAACAGTGGATGGTTGTAGGGGATGGCCGCTGAGCTATACCTGGCTTCCTGTTAACCCCTAGATTGCCTATTCGAAAGGCTCAATACCTGTTACTCAGGATCAGTGATCTTCAGTTTGTAAGTGTCTCAGTACATTGCTCCAAACGAGATGAGAGTGAGTCTGATTCTCATTAACCGAGTCAGCTGTTGGTCTAGGCTCATCAGTTCATGAGAACGCCACATCCTTTACATGGTGGTTTTCTTCATTCATTTTAGGGGATGGTGGTTTAGAGTAAACGAACTGAACCTCCCAAGTTTGGATAGTTTTGTTAAAAACAAGGAGTAGGGATGGGAGAGATTATGGTTCAGTGCTTAAGAGCACTTGCTGTTCTTCTAGGGGTCCCTAGTTTGGTTCCCGGAACTCTTGCTGGCTAGTTCACTACCACCTGTGACTCCAGCTCCAGGGGTTCAGACACTCTCCCAGTCTCAGAAATACTGCGCTCACATGTACATCATACGCACAGCGTAGACACACGTATACATGATTTACAATAACAGATCTTCAAATAAGACAAGGACTCAGACATTCTGGGAACAACCCTTGCCTCCAGCGCTTCCCAGCTGTGAGATTTGGACAAGTCGGTTAAATCCTCTCTGCCTGATTCTTCAGCTATGCAATATGGAAGTAAACAACACTCTCAAATGTCTTGGTGGTGACTAAATAGGATGCTTTATTCCGGGAACAATGCAAAAATGCTGGGAATATCGTAAGCCTTCATGTCTTAAGAATGTTGGGACTCGAGAGATGGATTGTTAGGATCATGTTAACAGTCCAGTTAGACACTTAGAAACCTGCATATGGCCATGCAAAGTAGTTTTATTTTTCTGCAGGTTACATATTGATGACAGAGCTGTCCAATTTTCTAAAAAAAAAAAAAAAACATGGTGCAGCCTTGAAAACTGGCCACGTGTTGTCTTATAAACCAAGTCAGCATCACCTAGAGGATCCTTCTGATTCAGAATCTGAATACTAGAGTGGATGTAGTATCTCGAGAAAGCAAGGGGTTTCTGGGAAAGCTAGTTCTTGACAGCAAGCAGAGAGGCAAGGTCAAGGCCGCCCACCACTAGGGGGCGCTGGTCCTCTCAGGCTCAGTGGATAAGACACTAGCTGTTCTTCCTCAGGACCTGGGTTCAGTTTCCAGCACCCATGTGACAGCTCACAACCATCTGTGGACAATCCAGTTCCAGGAGATGCAATGCTGTCTTCTGGCCCACAATGGAACCAGCCACACATGTGCTATGCAGACATGCATGTTGGCAAAATGTTGTTTACTGATTCACATAAAACAAAATTTGAATTAAAAAAAATCTTAGTGCTAAAATTACTGGTTCGATGGCTAAGTTTGTTTTGAGGAATGTAGCATTATTTTTAAATACAATGACATTGTTGTGCTGTGCCAACATGAAAAGATACCTATAGCATATTTTCATATTAAAATTGAAATATAAAGTTTTATAAACAAATCTAAAGCTATGTGTATATATATATATATATATATATATATATATATATATATATATATATATATAAATTTACATAATCTAGATCTACCTGTATGTCTGAGTTTATATCTATGTACATTTTATGTATTTGCATGAATTTAACCACAGAAATCTAGAACCACATCTAGAAAAAGGCTGTTAGCCAATCATTAGAATGAGAACAACTTCATTCTTTTATTTACTTTATCATGTTATATTTGGATTTTTTTTAATTATATGTTAACTTTCAGATAAATTAATATTTAAATAAGACAACAAAATCAACCAAAATTATAAACAACCTTCGAACACTGAATTATGCATACTTTTTCTGACCAGAAAAAGAAACTAGTCAAATAGAAAACTACAGTAATTCTGTGAGAAACTCCAGTGACAGTTTTCCCCGCTGATTGGCATCTGCTTGGCTTTTGGTGGTAAGAGCCAATCTTACTACAACTCCTGTCCTCTGGAATATTTCCGAATTCCTTTTACTCCCTGAACTAGTTAATTCCATGTCATTTAAGGTTTTGAATGCCTCTGAATTGTTTACTTTCTATATTGTAAATGCTCATCTTGCTTTTGAGTCCCATTTATAAGCTATTTTAGGCCAGTGATTGTACCAGTTTTTTCAGGATTCCCAACTACTCTGTCTCTCTGTCTCTCTCTTTCTCTTTTTCTCTCTCTCTCCATTTATATATATATATAAATATATATATATATAAATATATAGTGATTATATGCAGTATTTGCTTGATAAATTCCCTTGGATTAAATGGCTGGAATCTGGTGTTAGAATAAAGCTATTTGATGCTGCAAAGGGCACTAACAAACTGGAAATCTCAATGCTTTTATCCAACAAGATTATTTCTTATCCATGGAAGGCTGCACACATTGGAAGGGCTCTTTTCTGCCCAGCGACCAGGGTCTAGATGTCTCAGGCTGGAGCCTTCAGTGCATCTGGGTTTTCTGTATTGGAGAAAAGATGAGAGGACAAGAGGGAGGAGACACATTGTCTCAAGTGTCTCGGGCCACTTCTGTTCAGATTTCCGTTGATCAAGAATGAGTATCAAGACTGGATTCCCACCAAAAGAGACTAGAACGTGCAGAGGAACATGGGGACACCCAGGAGCAATTATTATCCATGCCGCGTCTTTATACTCTACCTCTGGGAAAGTGTCCATGACATCTAATTAGCGCCTCCTTGGGGTAAACAGGGCCGACACTCACATGGATTGTGAGACTCGTTTCGTGTGTGCTAGAAAACATATGTATCAGAAACTGGTAGGATTCAAAATTTAAGCAGGCATTTATTTAGTGATTACTGTGTACTAAGTACTACTGTGGATCTTCAGTAGAAGACAGTAGGGGGATGGAGTCCAGATTTCTCACACTCCCAGAGCTAAATTTCTAGAGCAAGATAATAGGCTAATAATGCACAGAGGGTGTGAAATGGTAACAAATACTGGAGAAGTGTTCAGGGGGTATTGGACCTGCACTGGTGTGGGGGAGCAACTTGGAGCCCTGTTTTAAATGGATAGATGAAGAACAACAAACGTGTAGATGAAGATCATGTGAGTGTTAAGGCAGAGAGCCTTGCTGTGGGACCAATATGCTCAGGTTTGGTGGGGTGGGGAGGTCCGGATACTGATGTGTTTGGCAGCAGCAGGGAGGCCAGGGTGGAGACAGCAGGTGTGCAATTAGAGAGGACAGAGGTAAGGTGGCCGGTCCGTTGAGTACAGACCAGGGACAGCCTTGTGTGCCCCTTTGCCCTATGACTTATAAAGCCAATGAAGCTTGGGGTTCAAGGAGTAACACAGCCATCTGGAATTATATTGGGTCTATCTTTGGGGCTAGAACAAAAGCAGGGAGACAGTTATTGCCAAAATTCAAATGAGAGACAATGGCTACTTGGACCATGTCCATCAACTCCTCCCAAAGTTGGAGGGACACATTTTATCTCCGGTTATTTGTCATCCAGGCTGGTGTTAGACTGGATATGTAGTTGAGGATGACCGTCAACTTCTCCTCCTGCCTCTGCCTCCCAAGTGCTAGGATCACAGGCCTATGCCTCGAAGCCTAGTGTATGTAGTGCTCGGGATTGAACTCAGGGCTTCAGGAATGCCAAGCAAGCCCTCTACCAACTGAGCCATGTCCCTACTAACTGCTATTACCTTGCCAGACATGACTTTGGGCATAATGACGATGAGGATACATTTTGGTATTGTTTGATGTTTTCCTTTATAGCCAAATGACACTGTTATAAAATGAGAGAAAATCGTATTTTACTATCTCAAGATGTTATTTCTATGATCTGCCATCCATCAGTATCAAGGATTCTGCCAACTCAACACCTAAGAGCCAGCTCTGAATGCGTGCTTCATTGTTAACAATGTTAACAGTTTGTTAACTGGGATCTCAGGCTCACTGATTGGCAACTACTTATGTTCTTTTCGATACATTCGTCGTACTTTTTTTTCTTCTTTTCTTTTTATTATCCGCTCTGAAGAACAATAAACTGAAGCCACTGCTCACCTCTCAAGATGGCATCATTCAGACTGCATGTGCTTGCCTGCTTCCTCTGCTGCCTCACACTGGTCCATGCTTTTCACTGGCAAGACGTGAGTCCTTTTGACTTTAGGTCACCAGGTAAGAGGTCTCAAACCCCCCAAGTGACTTCAAGATGCTGCAAGTCTTGGTGTGTGAGGAAGTATTCATGAGCCAGGTGGTGGTGGCACACACCTTTAATCCCAGCACTCAGGAGGCAGAGGCAGGTGGATCTCTGTGAGTTTGAGGCCAGCCTGGTCTTCAGAGTGAGTTCCAGGACAGCCAGAGCTACACAAGGAAACCCTTTCACTCTGTCCCAAACAAACAAATAAACAAAGTAAAATGTTCATGCAGGGGCTAAGAAGATGGCCCAGCTGATAGATTGGAGT
Source organism: Cricetomys ansorgei (assembly GCA_026225945.1). NCBI lineage: Eukaryota > Metazoa > Chordata > Mammalia > Rodentia > Nesomyidae > Cricetomys > Cricetomys ansorgei. The sequence goes on along the minus strand of JAMJFZ010003581.1, from coordinate 3,810,377 downwards.
TTGGATCCCCAACACTGATAGAAGACATTTTCAGTATTGTGGGGGTGGGTGAAGACAGGAGGATCCTTGAAGCTTATTGGCAAACCATCCCAGATGATTTGATGAGCTTCAGGTTTGGTGAGAGATCCTGCCTCAAAAAAATCAGAAATGGAGGGTAATTAAAGAAGACATTGGGTTCTACAATCATGTGTAAGTATACCTAAACATGCACATATGCACATATACACTAACAAGTGCCTACAACACACACACACACACACACACACACACACACACACACAAAATATATTCAGAGAAAACTTCGTTCTAGGGTAGTGAAGGGCATCACTCTTCTGTCTTTTGAACAAGCATGTGTTTCTTCAAAATCATGCCTGAAGGATGGGCATCGTAACACACTGACTGTCAGTTTGCTATAACCATGGAAAATGCCCTCAGCATCACCCCCTACCCTCCTTCACTGCCCTAATTCAGCTCCAGCAGCATACTTGTTTGGAGTTTACAAGTCAGTCTCCATCCCTGCCTCACTAAGGTGCTTTGGGGTCTATGTCTTCACAAATAAGTCTTGTCCTGGGAAGGTGGAGAGGTGTATGAGAGAACAGCAGTGTGGACTCTTGAAGTCCAAAAGGATGGCACTGTTTCTGAAGAGAAGTGGAGGCAAGGAGACACTTGGAACTCCAGAGGAGAAGGGGCATGGTCACTTTCCCTCATTGTGTTAAGGAGACTATAAAAGAGGAGGAAGGTTTAGACAATAGTAGGAATAGCGTGGGACAGGTACATCTTAGGTCACCAAGGAGGACCTATCGCAAGGACGTTCCTTCTGGAGCATGGTGAATGCCCGTTCATCTTAAAGAACTGTGACACGCCTGGGTCTCAGTCTGTGTCCTGTGGGAAGCACAGCAGGAGCAGCTTGAGAATGATGTCACACTGTCTACGCCCACAGATCTGTACACCTGGAGAGACGTACTCACTCCGGATCTAGTTGTTTGGGCTTGTTGGGCGACTCCATACCACAGCATCTATAAGAGGGCTTGCGTAACTCGATGCCATCTAGATAAACTTTGCCCTACTTCCTAACTGGGGAAATGGATGAATCAAATAGAAAAGAGACCATGACTTATATTGATATCTGTACTGGTCACGGAGTAATATCTCAGAGGCCCATTCATCCTTCAGCACTTACCAGGAAGTAAAGGCACCATGGGTACAGTGGTGACTAAGGTGCAGAGCTTATAGTTAGGGAACCTGTGAGCTACTTGAAATGAGGTTCACCTTTCCAAGTATCATTTTCAGAGATTGAAAACATAGCACACGATGGGTAAATTATTATCCAGGGTACACTGTGTATCATTTACTCTTATTAGTGCAGGGTGAGAATTTAAAGACATACTTTCTATCCTCTTTACATTACTGGAAATCTGTTGATTATTTATCTTCCCAGGTCTTATGATAACCCAATGCCATACTCACTCTAGGTGCTCAAAAGTGGGTACATGAATATTTTCTGAATTATAATTAATAGGTTAAAATGATACATTATCGTTATTCTTTATAATTTGTTATTAAATGAAAACATAGCATATAATATAAACATGTTAATCTAATTAATGTTAATTGTAATATTAATAATTAATTTTAACTTGATAGGATAAAACTGACATATTCTATTCTATTCTATTCTATTCTATTCTATTCTATTCTATTCTTATAATATAATCAATATCATATAATAATAAAATATGATACAGAATAAAATATAAATACATAGAAAACATAGCTATTCAGGTTATGATTTATTTGTTGAGTGTGTGTTTGTGTTATAAGTGCATGAGTGTCTGTGGGTAGTGTCCACACCTATATACACACAGGTAGAAGCCAGATGAAAATGGTCAGTGTCCTGTTCTATCACTCTCCACCCTGTTCCCTTGAGAGAGGGTCTTTCACTGAACCTGGAACTAAGCTGACAGCCAGCAAGCCCCAGCCATCCTCCTGCCTCCACCCACGACAGGACTGGGGTTTCAGGCCCTTGCAACCATTCCTAACTTTTTATGTGGTGCTGCAGCCTTAAACAGCTTAAGCAGGTCCTCCATGCTTGGGCAGCAAACACTCTAACACATGAAACCACCTCCCCAAACCTTTCTTTTGGTTGTTTGAGACAGCTCTATGTAGCCCGGGCTGACCTCTAACTCACTATGTAGCGAAGGCTGGCCTTGGATTATTTATCACGTTGTCTTCTCTTCACAAGCGCTGATTTTACAGGCATGTGCTGCTATACCTGGAAAGGCTTACTTGTATGGGCTAGAGACATGTCACATGCTGATGAAGGACAATAAAGGCATAAAAGAGAATACAATTTGTCTAGAAGGTATACGTTTTAAGATTCAGGAATATTTGACTACCAAATATACGTAATAAGTAGCATACTGTAGGGTCCAAAGTGCCTATTCAAATAAAGTTGAAGAGGACCAGATATAGAAAAATTCTGAGCCACAGACTATAGCATTCAAGCTGCAGTTGGTCTGACAAGTCTCTTTCCTCCTTCCTTATGATGAGTCCAGAGAGATGGAGTTGCAGGCTCCTATGATGTGCAAGCTGTAAAACTCTCTCCCTTTTCTGCACCCACTGTGGTACCTATGGCTCCTGGGTTCTAGGTGGACAGGTTCCTAAAGTGGAGAAGTTTTTGGAGAATCATAGTTTATTAGAAGAGGTTCCCATGCTTTCAGTGGAATTAAGATCTCATGAGAGGCGAGATCTATTTGTGTGCTGTGGAACTCTGCTGATAGGTGAGGTTTACGAGGCAGCTAAGGATCTTTAGGGGCTGCTCCTCACTGTGCTCTGAAAGCCAGTGGTATCCCCTGGTCTAGTCCTGCCATGGTCGCCTATGGATGGGGACACAGCCGCTCACTGGCTACTCAATTCAGAAGGAAAGGCAGAAGATATACTCTACCCTCTTTTGACAACTCCCAGTTGCAGCAAGCCTGACTCCACAGATAACCTGAAATGGGAGAGAAAGAACCTTTTGTAATTCTAAAGAAGCACTGGAATGGTCACCACTAGGAGGTAAAACTTAAAAGAAAAAAAAAAACCTTTGAGGAAATGCCATGAAGGAGAGTGGGAGCCCTAGTATAATATGTATATTATACTATATATAGTATGTGTGTGTGTGTGTGTGTATATATATATATATATATATATATATATATATATATATATATATATATTATATATAGTATAGACCTATACCCTAGTGTAGGTCTGTTAAACTATTCCAAGAACTTCTCCATGCTCTGAGTAGAGAAAGTTAACCAGCTCTGAGGGAAGGAAGAAGCAATGGCAGTTGAGTATCCGTTACATGCACAGCCAAGCGCTTTTGATGGATACATTCATGTCATCTACCTTCATCTGCAAGGCTATCCTGCAAGCTGGCTAAGGGCTTGCATTTCCCACTTCACCGATAGGTACCAGAGAGAAGAGTTAGGTTGCTTAAGCCAGAGAGCCACAGCTTGGTATCTGAAACATAGCCACCTAGATCCAAATGCTTCACTCTGTGTCTTTACTGAAACTGCCTCCTGTCATTGCTTTGCCGATGCGGCAGGCCAAGAGATCTTTACCTTGGCGCAGCATTTCTAGGTGATACCCAATGATGCCTGCAGGAGGACCAACTGTGTGTAGGAGGCCTTATGTATTGAAGGCCTCCATCACTGGCTCGTGCTTCACATATGAGTCATCAGGGGAGGATGTGAACAAGGTTATTGCCAAGACTCGAACCTTGCTGAGCAATGCCCACTCGATAATGATGCGGGTGCCACACCTCACATAGCCCTGGGTGTTTGACAGAGCCTGTGTAGTACAGAAGAGTCCGGGCAGCAGAGCAATCAGTGCTCACAGTTCAATAAAGTGGACATTGGGGGCAGGTTAGATGTATCAAGTAAAGGAAGAGCCTGGCTTTATTTGTACCCAGCATCTAAAGGTAAAGTGCAGATTTGGTTGAGGGTTTAGAAAGGACAGTAGTTTTATGTATATGGAAGGGTTTGGGCTTTGAAGAGAAAAGGAGATTCCAGAGTGGGCGGGTCGAAGAACATATCCGATGGGTTTGAATGAAGGGCAAAGGAGATGGAGGGTGTTTCAGTTTAGTCCCCCTCATTTCCACAAACTCTCATTGAGTTGGTGCGTCTGAGGCTGGATTTAGACTAGAGAGGCCAGCTCTCGAGCAGTAGCTAGTCTGGGTACCATTCTCCCCATTACATAATATCCCACACTTACCAAGACATGATTATGTCTGGGATCAGGCGTAATTCCAAGTTGAGAACAAATCATAGAGACTGTGTAGAGATTTGGTGTTTGACTCCCAAGATTCTGGCCTGGAATTCAGAAAACTGAAAATTCTGGGGTTCTGGATAGAGCTGGGCAGTTGGACAGTGAGACGAGGGAGTTGGGAGATGGTTTAGTTTCACTTGGGCCACTGACTTTGATATCGCTATGGAAAGTGGTCAGGTCTGGGTGTATAAGATGTGCAAGCATGCCAGGAATAGCGGCACACACCTTTAATCCCAGCACCTGGGAGGCAGAGGCAGATGGATCTTTGTGAGTTTGAGGCTAGCCTGGTCTACAGAATGAGTTCCAGGACATTGAGGGCTACACAGAGAAATGCTGTCTCAACACACACACACACACACACACACAGTGTAAGCACTAATCTGAAGTGTGAGATAAGTTCATATTCAGAAGAGAAACAGATGTGAGTCATGCTCCATGTTCCCTCTATAAAAGTAGAAGTTAGGGACAATTTCCTCTGGTGGATACCCCAAGCATCTTACCAGAAGACCCATGTCTACTGCCATCTTTTTATTCTCGGAATCCCCACGCATGGTTTGTACAAAGCAGGCTCTTGAGTAGGCGGAGAACTGACAGGGTGCTGGGAAAATGAACCAGTCAGTAGTGTGCTTGTCACGCAAGTATGAATATCAGAGTTCAGACGGGCAGCCCTCATGTAAAATCTAGGTATATGTCCTTAACCCCAGACATACGCTGGGGAGGCAGAAGCAGTTGGATCCATGGAGTTCATTGGTCTATCACTCTATCCCATCAATGAGCTCCAGGTTCAGAGAGGATTTTTGTCTCCAAATATGAGCTAGAGAGCAACTGAAGAAGACAGCTAACATAGACCTTTGGTCTCCACATTCACATGTACAAATGAAAACATGAGCGTGCACACACACACACACACACACACACACACACACACACACATACACACACACACACACACACACACACACACACACGGGAAAGAGGCCAGAAACTAAGCAGTCCTTAATTACCTTGGAACTTCTAGCACAGTCACATCTGCAGTGGACTGGGTCACCACCATATTTACATGAGATGACATAAACCTGTTTTTCAGCATGGTTCCATAAGCTACAAGCGGCGATGTCTGCTGCCGGCTCTGGCCATAGTAAAATCCCCAAAGGAAATGGATCTTACCCGGTCGGTTGTACGGACTTGATGTTCAATTATGCTAATGAGGTAATGCCTTACTTTGACTTCTCCTTAAATCCTAAGGGCTTGACCTCTGCTAGCTCTCTAGCACATGGTGGTGACACCTTGACCTTGCACTCACTTGGTAATGACTAATTGGCCATCCCTGTTGCTGTGTACAACACCTTTGGCTACTTGTGTCATTTTCCCACTGTTTATTGTCTCCCGATTAGTTTATCTAGGGATTTTATTTTCCCCTACTTAATGGCTGCTCAGATTTTTTCTTCTACTCAAAGCTTGGTTATTCCATCTTCTTTTGTGACTATATTCTGCCACTCAGCAACTCGAATGCTCCCCTAGTCCTTTTAAGGAACGAGGCATTTGGCCCTGGTGATAAAATAGTCAAAGCACTGCACTTACTGGACTCTGACTAAGACTCTGTTCATTTCTTTTCCCTACAGAGCATCTTCTTGCGGTTGTATTACCCAGCTCAAAATCAAGATCGCCTTGACACTGTTTGGATCCCAAACAAAGAATATTTTTTTGGTCTTAGTAAATTTCTTAGAGCACCTCATTCTTTTGGCAACATTTTACATTTCTTATATGGTACGATTTCTGTTGGTCCCTTTCTGAAGTTACATATATATGCCTATATGCAAATGTATATAGGCATATGTATGTATATATATGCATGTGTGTGTGTATATATATATATACATATATATATATTAGAAACAAGAATTACAGGCAGTAAGACTAAGGTTGACCTTCTCCAATCCAAATTTCTCGCAAGATGGTAAGGAAAGAATTTCTCCTTTTTTTTCTTCTTTTTGTTTTTTTAAAGTGTGTGTGTGTGTGTGTGTGTGTGTGTGTGTGTGTGTCTGTGTTCTTATGCACATGAGTATGCATTCATGTGGAGGCCAGAGGACAATCTGAGGTATTGTTCCTCAGAAACACAGTCCACCTCCTTTGAGAGAGAGTCTCTCAGTAGCCTGAGGCTCCTCAGGGAGCCCCAGGGAACCTCCTGTCTCAGCCTCCCCAACACCAGGATTACAGGTGTGTGCCTTGTATTTTCATAAGGGTTCCAGGAGTTGAACTTGGGTCCTCATGCTTGCAAGTCAAACACTTTACCAGTTGAGTGATCTCCCTAGACAGAAAGACAGGATTTCTTAAGGAATTAAGCAACACCGAGAGAAGCAAGGTCTCTATCATTTTGCCCATTCTGATTCTGGTGGGAAGGAATGGGGATGTCAGACTTGCCTTAACATCTTCTTATATCTGGTCTTCCGTTTCGCTTCTGACACCCTGTGGTAGAAGCCATAACGTGGTCAAAATAGCAAATCATTGGATAGAACCATTACCTTGTACATTTTGTGTCAGACAGAGATAGAAAATAGAAGCCAATCCCAGCTAACTTCTTACTTAACATAAAAGAAGTGACCTTAGTTCATGCCCATCACCCATTCCCGAAGGGACCCATTTCGTTCCTACAGTCTGAGACAGTCATCATTTTGTATGTCTGCATTATACCAAGGGAGACTTTCCATTTCTAACAGCTGTTAGACCAGGTATTCATTTGAGCCTATGTTAATTACAGGATGTTATAAAACCATTGTTAAAACTCCATGGTTTGGGCATTTGTGCTCAGGAGATGTAAGTTAAATAAATTAGCATCATTGGAGCCAGAGAAAACATTGATCTACTTCCCACCATTGTCTAGGTTCAATGACCACGCCTGCAAGCTGGAATTCTCCTCTGAGGACTGGTGAAAAATATCCACTGATTGTCTTTTCTCATGGTCTTGGAGCATTCAGGTAATACTTGAGAGACTAAATGGTTTTTGTTCTGAGCCATCACTGACTAGACCTGTTTCTTTAAAAAAATATATATATTCAGTTCAGAATGTAATGTTGACCCATGTCGGACACCTGGGGTTCTCTAAGAGCTGACTGTGGAACTTGTGGAAAGGTGGGCAGTGTCTACAACAAAAAAAACAGTATCTTCAGCACTGTAATCATAGTCTAGAAAGCTGACCTCTGCTGCACTAGTGATTGACAATCGGGAATTCAAGAACCAAACCTAGCGGGCCATCTATATGAAAGCTGTCTTGGAGCACAGCCACGCCCATTCAGCTTTCAGTGGCTGCAACAGCAGAGGTGAGGTGTCGTCTGGCTCACAAAGCTGGAGGTAACTACTCAGGCCTGCAGCGGGAAGGTCTTCAAGTCTCCACAGTAGACCACATCCTTTCCTGTGCCTTCAGCAACAGAAAACACAGTTCTGAGCCCCTTGTGTTTCGACAGACATTGACCATGGAATACATGATGTGAGAAAGAGATAATAGAATATGGAGACGTGGGAGAAGGTGTAAATGTGATTGTGCAGCACACAGCGGCTTAATCTCTTCTCGAAGTTTGGTCATTTCTGTAACACTAAGCATGTGTTAAGTAGTTACCCTGCTTGAAATAGGCTCAAGACACTGAAGATGCATGCACCCACTAGACTTCAGTGAGGACCACCTTTCATAGATTAAGAGCCATGGCTGAGAAGATTCAAGGGCCTGATGCAGGATAAGCAGCCAGGGAGTGATGGTACCTGACCTACCTTCCTATGTACTGTCTCTCTACGTGCTACACTTTGTCAAAACGTTCAATCTGGAGCTGTGGATATAGCTCAGTAGTTATACAATCATTTGCTGCTCTTACAGAGAACCAAGCTCATATCTCAGCACCCCTGTCAGGTAGCTTACAATGATTTTTGACTCCAGCTCCAAGGGATACAGCGCCCTCTTCTGGCATCCACAGACACCTGCACACACATGTGCATATACATATACATACAATTTTTTACAAGTAATTTTTCTTTTGGTTTTTTGAGACAGGGTTTCACCACCTACATAAAAGTTTTAAATCTTAATAAAAGAAACACCTCTATCCTAAAGAAAAGCTTTTGTTCTTAGCTCTATTTTCTAGGTGACAACAAAATTGGGTAAATATCTAAAATTATGTAGCTAATAAATGACAAAGATTTTAAAACCTCAGACTTAAGTTTCGATCACTTTACCACTGAACTGTGTCCCGAGATCATGAGAATGGCTTTTCATTATGGTCCCCACATTGCCTTCCAGGACAGTGATCATGGAAGGGATTTTTATGTCGCTAGACAATGGATAATCAGATCCTTTACCAAGAACTTCATTGGATTTCTCTTTTACTTAAAAAAAAAAAAAGGATGAAAGAGAAAAAGTCCATTGATAAAAGGAAAGTTAAGTCATCAATGGTGCTGAGGGAGATGGTCAGGTGAGGAATGAGGGAGAGTAATTAAATCTATGTGTTGTAGAGATGGATCTGCAGCTGGGTGGTGGTGGCACACGCCCTTGATCCCAGCACAGGGGAGGCAGAGGCAGGTAGATCTCTGTGAGTTCGAGGCCAGCCTGATCTACAGAGTGAGATCCAGGACAGCCAGAGTTACAAGAGAGAAACCCTGTCTCAAAACAACAAAAAAAAAAGATATGGATTTGTATCAGCTTTAAAAGTCAGTATTTATAATCACTATAACACTAACTCTAGGCTTCATTACTCGGTATTCTTGACAGTTTAAACCAATAATTGCTTGCTTAACAGGTCCTATCCTGTATACTATTAGCAGTGCCCCCTACTCACTAGATGCTAGCAGCCTCCTTTTCCCCCATGGAAATAAAACATCTCCAGACACTGCCAGCTGCCTGCTAGAGGGCAAGCTTATGCTCTTTGAGGACCAGAGTGTTCCAGGGTACTGGTGCAGGGTGTAGTGAGCTCCACGTTCCTCGATTTCTTACTGGACTTAGGTTTGTAATTGTGGTTGATAATTGTGATTTTTTTTGATTTCCAGGACAATTTATTCTGCTATTGGTATTGGCCTGGCATCTTATGGGTTCATAGTTGCTGCTGTAGAGCACAGGTATGTGCCTGTGTACGTAAAAAAATAAAGTTAACATCCTTAACTGTGCTTATAACTGTCCTATAAGCTCATAAAAATCATGGGTGGAATTTTACATGGTGAGAACAAAAAGGGAATGAATTTCCTTGTCAAGACCTTCAAAGCAGTTCATGTTCTTAGAGCAATAAAGGTCTGGATAGACTGACTAAGCTGCTGATTTCTAGACTCTGTCTCAGCCCTTTAGACTTTGTAACAACCCCACAAGATGTTTAATTTTATTTGCTTCACACAAGATTGACATGAAGGTCCAACGGGCAATTTGCCCAGAGTCAGACAGCTATTAGGCGACAATGCTGGGATTTGATTTCAGAGGGTTCTGTGTTGTGTTGTGTTATTTTTGTACGTGAGGTTAGACACGGGGCATTTTGCGTATTAGGCAAACACTTTACCACCGAGCTGTATCCTCAGCCCATGAGAATGGCTGTTCAACATGGCCCTAACGTTGCCGTCTAGAATTTCGATAATGGAGGGGTTATTTTAAACAATGGATGTCAGAGCCTTTTCTGAACGCGCCCTTGGAGTCCTCTTATTTGGGGGTGGGAAACGTAGAGTGGAAGAGGACAGGGAAGTCAACAGACCAGAGGAAAACTGAATCAAGGATGGAGCTAAGGAAGACAGTCAGATGAGGAATGAAGAAAGTAATTAAATCTGTGTGTTGTAGAGATGGATCTGCATCGGCAACTTACTATTTTGAGGATGAGGCAGCCGCAAAATCAGAAAACAGGTCTTGGCTTTACCTCAGAATACTAAAACAAGAGGAAGAGGAGAGAGTGCGGAAAGAGCAGGTATGTTTCAGAGAGGGAAGAGGTGCGGGGGCTCGCAAAGCACAAAGAAAATGGTGACGCTCGTTAATATTAACTCTTAGTTCTCCCGCCTAACCAAAGAGCTGTCAGGAAACCGAGCGTTGAGAATTCCTTTTATTGGGAT